>JAQGAO010003412.1:0-17091 GCA_034697705.1 Ommatoiulus sabulosus | reverse complement strand
ATTAAATGTCTCATAAGTATGGGACCCATTGCTATGGGGTCTCATAAGTATGGGACCCATTGCTATGGGGTCCCATACAGTATGGGTCCCACTGTTCCATAATCCCATTCACCATGGGTCCCATACATGAGAATTTTCACTTGGGTTCATTCCATGACCGTCTCGCGAATTCAAATTGAGTTATCTAAGAATTTCTTTTATTCAATCTCATAACCACCTCAAACAAAATTAAAACACTTCGAAAATTCTTCAAAATCAGCAATGACTTTCAGAAAATACACAAATGTTCCTAGGGTGTACCACCAAAATCCATTGCAAGCCAACCATTGAAAATCGCCAAGGCGTCTATCCCAAAACTTTCAAGAAGTTTACAAAAATCTCCAACAAATTCTCTCGAATTACAATGGCTAATGGTTATGATTTACATGAAATGGCAAAGATTGGCCTGGTTAGGTAGGGGTGAATGCTCCTTTTAAGAACAATTTCATCTTTTGCTAGGCTCCTTTAGCGTAGGGAATATTCATAAATATGAAATGTCAACCAAGGAAGACTCTTTCATTTCTCACTACAGTGACCATCGCAGCACGGATGGTGCATCTTCGGCGCAATGCGGATTGCATCGCAGGTAGAGAAGCGAGCGCCAGCCACCAATTCAAATATTTGCCATCTCATTACAATGCATTGATTTTGTTGGGCATTGGAGGAATCCTGGCAAAGAAGATTACTCTGATGCAAGTCCCAGGCTACGCCTTGCTTGTTTCTTCTTTCCATTTTCTCGTTCTTACATAGTATTATTTTACTGCGGCTGAGCTTCGATCTGCGTCCAACCGAATGCCAAGTTTCGTATTGCAGTATCGTATGTTTGGTGTAGCAATCAGAGAGGTTTCTGTACTCCAAACAGGAGAAACAAACGCAGCAAAAAAGTCTCCGAAAGCCTTTTTTTATTATTATTCAAGCAGAAAAATCAGCCAAGTAGGCAAATACAGCGCCACTGTCCATCGCTGCAGCCATCATTGGAAACGGCTTAGTGGACACGTGAATGATGACGAAGACATCTCTTAGTTTGTAAGAAAGATCTGCAGTATGGGGAACTCTAGCCACGTATATGCTAATGGCGTTGGAATTGGCGGATAAAGCCCTGGGCCTTGGCCTGTTGGTGCCACGGAGGTAAAATTTGGAAGTGTTCAAATCCGTTATCTGTTTTGGATTAGGAGTGACGCGAGCAGAATTTAATCATTGCAAACCAACAACGCAGCTGAATTTAAACTAAGAAGCGATGGAAGAGATTACATTGATAGAACACCGACCCGTGACCATAAGCTGATCGTTACTGCTAGATATTGATTTCACTGTCAAGTGTTTCTGGTCAGCAACTGCGTGGAGAAAGCAATGTTTTACATTATTCTTACATATTTATACATCGGCATCAGACGATACATCAAATGGCTTTGATAAAAAAGGTTTGATTTCTGGAAATGTTGTCTTGTTTCAACAAAGAAATGTCATTATTTAAATCTTTGATTCGGATATACAATAACTCGCAAACTAATTCAATTTCCGTCATATTTTACTGACACATGCACATTAAAAACCAGTGTACATTGTACTGAGAAATGCCCCACTTCAATTTCGGAGGTTCTATTAATTTCCATCTTATAATCATGCAACTTTTAACCAAAATATTTTGGAGAATAAGAGGTCACCTAGGTCCTAAGTAAGCTAAAAAGCTGATAAAAACGCATCGAAAACGCTAAATAGCTTCAAAGGCTTCACATGAACAAAAGCGGTGGATGAAACAATGCTAATTTAAGAAGAAAAAAATACTGCAAGACGGTTTCAATCGTTACAACCAACGTCAACCAAGAACTTTTCGAGCAATAAAAAATACTGATAACGGTTCTGTCAGAGAAATAACTAGAAATAACCAAAGTTAAATTCTTTTGTGCATATGCATGGTGTATGAGTGAAGCTCCACTGCTCACTCATTGTTACAAATGCACAAAAAAGAAATCGAATAAAGAGAAAGAGTCTAGAAGTAAATCCGGAAATCATGCCCAAAAATAACTGCATTATGCAAAGAAGAAAGTGTACACTTGAAAAAGCGATGAAAAGCAGGATAAAAAAGAAAATGGCGCGTTGCTATATGGGCCGGAATCGGCGACAATTAACTAGCTGCTGGATCCGAAAAAACAAGGCGTTGCAGGCAAGAAAAAACAGTAGCAACGGAGTCAATAGCAGATTTTGTAGCTACATTAATCATAATTTCTTCATTTTCAAATCTGACATAAACCATCAAAGCCACATTTGAACACACTGTCAGGTTCCCAACCCATGATTAACGACAAATGCCGAAAAAAACGAGAGTCTGGATGGAGATAGGAAACGGAACCTCCATTCTCTACGAGCATTAACGCCGAGCATTGTGGGTGGTGAGCCCGTAATATATGTACGGTAGATGAAAATATGAAAAATGCTCGGCTAGGGAAGATCCGAGCAAAAAAAAAAAAAAAAAAAAAAAACTGGGGGAACCAAAGACACAATTTATAAAAGAGCAAACAGGCAACAATAGGCAAGGAGTGAAGTAATAGCAATCGCTAAAACGGATCTCTGCCCAGTTCGCTAAGTATTGGCAAAAACTAACTGCCAATGTCATTATGGTATCTGGCATCACATCTGAGTCCCTCGCTCGGCCAAGATCCTCGGTGGTGTAGGTGGTGTTTTCCAACGTGCGGACCACCAATGACGATGATAATGGCAAAGAGAAATCAGTAGGTAATCGTTTTCAATCGCAAAAACAAACCCGTGTTAACAAAATGCAAAGTGGAAACGAAAAAGGAGCGGTTGAAACATTTTGAGAGGAAAATCTAGGCTAATTAACGTACATTTTTGCAGCGCGGGCAACCAACTGTGCCATTGTGGCCGATTCCGTGCCACCGTGGAAGGCCACCATCAAGCAGCCAAAACAGCTTTTATTGTACGCATCGATCCACTTAAAGGGGTTGCCAACAAATTTATAATAGATTTGGCTAAAAGAATTTCGTAGCATTATTCGCGCATCACGGGGGCATTCAGCCATGCTGCTATTCAGAAACCTGCAATATATTACCAATAATGAGAACTTTTCATTAGGATAGCTAATCTGGTTCTGGCTGCAACCATTTTCTCATCGCAGTACTATTTTTTTATGAAATTGTGTTTAATACAGTGTTATAACTTCAAATCGTAATGTACTGAGAGTTGACAAGAACTAGACGTTGTAGATGTAGATTATAACGGAAGATGGATTCGAGTAAATACAATATTTAACGAATGGCTAAAAAATTAAATAAAATTTGCGAAACGTTTTCATATATATATATTTTTTTGCTCATAGAGCAGAAATGTGATCGTATATCCGTAAAAGTGAAAATAAGTAAGCATTCAATAGTGTTTAATGAAAGATAAGCCGTCTGTTCGTTTTAAGTTTAATAATCAAAATGTAGGATTCTTTTAAATACTTTTCGATGCCATATGACTAAAAAGCTATTGAACAATATTTCGAAGCCTTGAAACATGTTGGTTAATTCCGTGCGATTACAATAATTGCAAAAATCGCCAATGTTTATCAATTTCTTAATTATGAACTCGATTGATAATGAAAAATGTACTGAATATCTGTATGGAAAAGTAAAGTTCCATTTTCAACAAACATAAATATCGCGAATTGCTGCCCAACATTGATAAGTTCGAACGGGAAATCAATACGTTTTAACCTAGTTTCTCTTCCAAGGTAAATAACAACTGATCTCACAAGGCCAGTTCACATGATTGAAAACAGACAAGATGAAAAGGAGTTATCCTCCCATCACTATATATATTTTCGATAGCTGTGGACTCAGTTTCTTGGATGACGAAGACACGTTTCGTCTAAATCACATTGCGACAAGGCAAACACACGTGATGCGTTCTTAAAATAGACTAGGAGTTAATCCGGGCGAAAAATCTAATCTGATCGATGCACAATTTATAGAATCCAGATCACCACTGAGACACGATCGCACGTGGATCAGGGTTCCCTAGTTAGGAGGAAAATATGCGTGTCATTAAGGACCGATCAGCAAAACTTGCGCTTATGACATGGAGTCAAGTAAGATCAAATAAGATGTCAGAAAACAATACATGCATCATTTTGCCAATATGATGTATACTATTATAAAAGCATTTAAATCCTCACAGCACTGCTATGAAAACAGCAAAGCATTCAAGACGAATGCACAACGAAACAATCTGAGGAAACTTCAAATCAATCGTTAGTTTGTGAGAATTCATTCAATTGTAAAACCACACCATGCATCTCACCACCTTTGCGGTGTGCACCACGGAATGTTGAAAATTTTAGGAACACAGTTCATAATCACACCTATATATGCTTGAAAAGTATGTTTTGCAATCTTGCCCGAACAAGGTATCCGGAATTCTGGAATGTTACATCTGCACGTTTGTTTGTTTGTTTGTGGATTTTTAACGTTGGCCTATTTCTGCTACGAGTCTAAACACCGACATCAGGGGATGTGCCAGCTTCACCTATACCTCTGGGAATTTTGCCTACGAAGCCCTCGTAAGCGTCAGCAATAAGCATTCACCGTGCTCTTACCCATACTCCTGATGCGATCTACATAATGCTTTCTGACAGGAGTATACGTCTTAATTCAAGCATCACAAAGAAGGATGGGCATCTTGAAATCGCGCCTCGTTAGCCTTTCTTGTTACTTATCCTATAATAACAGACACCCTGCATAATACCAAAAACGCGAGCAATTAACACCGTAGGTATTTGCGGATTCCGCGAACAACTGGAATAAAAAATCAGTTACGAAGAGAGAAAAAAATCGAGCTCTCTTAATGAATCGATGGGCGCAAGTTCGCTTTTCAATGCGAAGACCAGCAAATAGCCGTTGAAAGCCTCTGGAAGCTGGGTTTTATTTGAACGTGTTTTCTAATATGATTTGTGCGCAAAAGCGTAAACTGCAGTCAATCACCGCTGGTCCACGGCGCACTGTACTCTAGCGAATGGCAACGTGCGTTTCTTTTTATTGCCAACTTATGGCTTTGCAATTGCTCACGAATGCGTAAGTCTTCTTATTGGAAATACATAATAGGCATTATAGGCGGCCATATTTGGGATATTGGCCACGCTCGAAAAATGATGGAAGGCAGTTCACCTTTTCTCCGAGATTTTATAAAGAATTTCACTTAAAGAGTGCTGCTGAAAACTCGACGCAATCTAGCAAACGCTTTAACTAAATTTAGTTGTACTTCTACCGTTTCAACCACTTCCTACTTGTGAATTAATAAAAGCAAATACGGAACAAGCAGCTACATGTACATTCGCAATGCGTACACTGTATATTTTAAAAAGTTTGAAAATGTTGGTCAAAAGAATGCCTATATACATGTACTGTACCTCTAGATAAGTACATTAAATACATTATATGTATTTAATGCAGTGATCAATCGATATCATAATATTTTTCAGTGAAACTATAGTAATTCATCATCAGGTGAGGCCTGCAGGAGGCCACATGCATGTTTGTGCATATGGGCAAGATAATTTCAAAACCAATTCCAATTGGGCCAATTTGCTTCTCAGATTGTATAGTCCTGTGATATATCGGTCCGATGTTGTTGCTTTCTTGCGGCACAACATACACCTATAGCAAAAAATCTGCGTTTAATAATCTTTGGCATCATCGGGCTGAAGACGTGGCTTGCTTTTCAGCGCAATATAGTTCACGCAGAACGCGACAACATTTAACATGTGTAATAAAGATCTTTATGGCTATCACTTCATTCCTTTTTGAGGGCAATATCAGGCTACATTATCTATGTATACCTCAACGGGAAAAAACGGATTGTTACCAAAATCATCAATGGAAAATATATTTGATGCTCAAAATTGAAGAGGTAGCAATAATTCTTTGAGTAATGCCAGTTTTATGATCGCACGAAAGCCCAAGAGAGGCATTTTGTCAAGTCTGCTGCCATTTATGTAGCAGCCAAGACCGAGGATATGGCATCGTCTCAAAGCAATGAATCTCATAAAGTCCAACGGAAAAAAAAATGAAACAAAAATTCCAAACACAAAAAAATTTAGGCCTAACATTACGAACTGCACGTTTGTGAAGATTGCCAAAGTCGAATGTAATACCTAGACTAACTTTTCGAAAACTTCTGTTGTGCTTGGTACAATGGCATTGTAGCCTACATATTATACTACTGTATACATGTACAATTGTATGTGGTCAGACTGCATCTTAAAACCCCCAATAAGGTACAGTGATGTATTGCAATTATTGATAATAGCAAACTAATAAAAGGCAAAAGGAATAGCCTACATAAGTGTATAGACCTCGCTACAGAACCCAGTAATAATGCACAAAGTGAAAGTTTATAAATGCATTTAAATGCACTAGTTGTTGGCTCAATTAACATTACACGATTAGATATACATGTACAAATAGTATGTTGTGATCATGTGACTTCCGGTGCACGAGTAAATGAGTCGAAATTTACGAAATTGACTGTAAAGACTCCTCTCATGCTTTTTGATTTAACAACAGTATATAGATATGTTTATAAATCCATGTGTTATTTTTCTCGCATTTTAATAAGCACGTGTGTTTATTTCTCAATTTCCTTTTGCTGTACATCACTTTTAAGAATGTTCCTTTGTTTAGCAATGCCTTTTGACTGACTTTTGTTTCTATCGTATACAGAACTCGGAATGTATATATCCGTTCTTCGTATTACTGTAGTGATGCGCGAGCAGTAACAACTGACCATGCAGTGACCGTGTCCAGGGCTGTTGGTTGCCTTTTGAGAAAAGGCAGCATCAAGCATAGCGCCGGCAGGAGGGTAACAGGAGCGAGGGCTATCTTCTTTTACCATTACCGTGGCATTGAGGCAAATGGAAAGACATTTGCTCTCCTCCGTAGAAAATGTCACAGCAATGGATCTTTTATGACCCGAGTGTAAGCGCGTGTAACCCCTGAGAGCCTGGTCGGTATGTCCATAGGCCACTCTACTATTAACGAAGTTTTTTCTAAGCCATTTGGGAACGGCATGAAAGAAAGCCTTTTGAAATGAGCAATCCAATAGCCAGTGGTGAAGATCCACTGTTTGGCAATAAATGTTATTGCAGCATAGATGGGGCTACTGCGTGATCCGGAACTAAATTCCAGGGCGATCGTCTTCTTCGTGCGCCTTTATTTTCCAGAATCAACTTGTACGAGCGCCATTGCTCGAGTATAAAACCCGAATACCGTGTAATAACTTTCCAATAATCGACGATAAAACTGAACCAAATTGCTAACATTTAAACAATTCCTGAATAGAAAACAGTGTTTAATAAAGGAGAGTACGTCTAACCACGGCAATAACGCGGCGCGTACGTGCGCCCTAATATTTCCACATACCGCGCAATTTGTACATTATCATTTGTACTGATAACGAGGGACGATAATCGTCCACTTTTTTTAGGAATCCATTGATCCTACTTGGTAATTTCATTTCCAGGAAAGAAAATTGCCACGCGTATAAAGAGATACATGCAGGTTCTTAGCAGCATTATTTGGACACTAATGTTGAGTTATAGTTACTAAAGTTTGAGGAGATATATGCTGAGAGAAAGGTTTCTGCGATTCAATTAAGACATTCACACTGCTTCACATATAATGAATTAAAGAGTTGCAGGAAAACTTGGCCAGGACTTAATAAAGATGTTAATTAGACAGTTTGGCATTCATTCAGCACCTCCAATATCAAAAACGTGCATACCCAATAATCGTATATCTGTGATTGTAAGGTATCAGATATAATTGTACTGTATGAAAGTTCGCTATAGTAAACTAAAAATATTATGAAAATTTCACAAAAATTTAGACATCGACTTTCTGGAAATGATGGTACAAATCGAAGCAACTAAAACCATAAATGGGAATAAACTATGCTCATGTTATATACATAAACAATGGGACAGTGACCCGCTCAATAGGACCAGTACAATTTCTAGAAACAACCTGGCTTCGTTTCTCTCTTTTGTCTTTTAGGAGTGGCTTACTATAGTCTCGCTCTATCATCAATTTAAGACAATTCGTTTAGTTGTGGGGGCAAATTCAACCTTTCCACAGACGTGAATTGCCTAGCGCATCTGCTACCAAATGTTTTACGAGTTAAAAGCAACTAAGATGTTTACCACGAAAAAAATCACAACAATCAAGACCGTGGACAGTGTACACATACGTGAGAAGTGCGATATTTGAGGCGACTATTTGCCAAACAGTAATGACAGATCAATACCAGTCCTTCGTTTCATGGGTTACTGATCGATGAAAGATATTTTTGTCTGCAGGAGGAAACCTGTGTTGATGGTATACAGGTATCGTCTCCAGAGCTGACGACCAGATTTCTTCAGCTTGCGCAAAACAATCGACTCAGCAACTTTACAGATAAACAAGTGAGGTCAAGTGATATAATGTCTCTTAAGAATTTGCTTATCACATTACAATAAGCCTCGATACATGCTATTGAACTATAACAGTATAAAGTATGCATAAGGATCATTTTGTGTAATGGGACATTGGCGAGTGCTTCATTGGACCGCAATTTTGTGGAATTTTCGAAACTATATTACTTAAATGTTATCTGGGGGAAAATATTCAATCTTAACATGTTTATCTTGATTACGGAGTTTCTCGTTGCTTCAAGCATCATAAATCTCATTTATGAAACGAGGTAATGAGCAGAAGAATCCCACTGTAACTATTTCTTTCTAAACGGAATTGCTACGCAAAAAAAAAAGTGCAAACTTATATAGGCCTACTGCGAATTTCAAAGCACGCCGATTCTTATATATTAGCGGTCCTCAAACAGACGAACACATTTTAGCGAAACTGCAATGTCGACCTTTATGAACGGTCCCTCAAACGGGGACAATAGAATTGCTATATTGCAGTTTCTGCAATACTGCAATTTTAGCGAAACTGCAATGTCGACCTTTATGAACGGCCATAGCAATTCTACTGACCCTTTTTGAGGGGTCAGTGCGTCGGAATAAATTAACTGAAAATAAAGAATGCGCAGTCTCGTGAATTTACACTAATTATAAGAAAAGTACAGTATATAGAATTCCCCATTTGCATGTATATTCAATGCCTACGCAGTTTTATTGCTTTGCAACTTTTGGTAGCACCCTTCCGAATTAATTAAATAGTGATGCATTTTTTCTCGCAAGAATTTAATTAGTATTTGCACCATGACCAAAAAAGGGGGAAATGCTGTCTTGTGTACACCTTTCGCATCTTTCATTATAAAGCAATCTCGTTTATTCGCTGGCCGCAATTCAGCTAATTGCTTTCCACCAGCCTTGTTACATTAAGCACAGTCATTTCAGCTTTGACCTATAACAGTTGAAGGTGATGCTAAAGGTTTTATTTGTATGCACATTTATGTAAGTATACATATTTTTACATCGACAACGAATAACTGTAAAGAAGCCAAACATGAAATTTTTCTCCAAAACCTATATACATGTACATGCTCAAAGGTTTTTGACAGATTTCACCCAATTCGACTAGTATCGCTTCGAATGCACAAATGAAACATTTCCATCATAGAAAAAAATGACTACAAATTGGCATTCCATATTATTTCGGGTGATATGAAAACATGTTTTGAAATCCTACATCTATTGGTCCAAAATATTCTTCCGTCATATGACTTAAGCATTGGCCTATATGTTTTAGTTATTTGAAGAGAAGCATTTGAATTAATAATATTATGATAATATATCGCCGTGATTCAGTAATTAAGTCCACTGTATTATTTTTATGTTATTTACTAAAAAAAACCCGTTATGTATACGTTTTTTAAATGTATACAAGACACTGACAACATGATGCAAAATACATGCTAAAATGCATGTACAATACCGGAGCGGTCAACCACTGACTGGCAAAAAATGCGGCTTGGATATTAATGTACGTTGCATCATAATTTCAATACTTCATATGAATGAGTAACAACACCAAAAAGCGCTTTTTTGTATGAATTATTCATTCGAGTCTCTGTGAGGTTGTTTGCACGAAGCATTCGTATAAAGTAGCGGTCATTTTGGGAACCCCTGTAGAAAAGCCCTTGTTTGTTTTATGCAGGTCCACCAGCTTTCATAGCACATTCAAGGAAAACAGCCATTAAAGGGCAGCAAGAATCCACAACAGAGAGACTATATGGTCGTCTCACGAGGGCCATCAAATGAGGTGATCAATATATGCAAGAAAGCAACGTTAAGACCAGCTATAGCCTGCCACACTTGATACGGTTTGCCGTGGCGCTACTCAACTTCCGGTCCACGATTACTTGTCACCAAACAGGAACCGAGTGGAATGATGAAAATCTAATGGAACGAATCACAGAGCATTATCAGTTTCGCTTTAGCGACACTTTTTTCGTTTCGCCTGAAAGGGTTAACCAATAAATTCGCAAAAACGAGGGGGTCTTGAAGATGAATTATAAACTTTTCTCCATCGTTGCACCCTCTGTACAGTCGAAGAAGATTTAATACCTCAGGTCCTGCTTTATAATAACCAATTCGTTGAAGAGTAAACAATCGAAAAGTTTCATTTAGATTTGCATGCTCAAGATTCAACGAATTTAAGGGATGTCATTTTATTGTGTATAGCTTGACTTTTCGGAATTTTATGAAAAAAATGATAAAACTAATCTATTTTCATTTAGCAGAAATTTGTTCGTGTAATTAAAAAAATGATTAGATAAGTTGTAGTGAAGCAAATCAATCGCTTTTCATTCCTGAAGCCAAAAAACTGGTGACGATAAAATGGTACGCAATTATCATCTCCTAACATAAAATATAATGAAAAACTACATTGAAAATGCGCAATTCGCGTTATAGCTGCAGAGATGAAACGTGTGTAACCTCATCATTAATTGAACGAGAGCTTCGATATAATTACAAGTATAAAGCGGTGTAGGTTTTCCATTACCTGCGTGGGTTGACGAATTCGCTCGAGACGAAATACAGCATATAGAAGAAAGAAAAATAATTTGCGTCTTACCTGAAAAAAAAATAACAAAATTATATTAAAATCAGATTACAATAATATGCAGATGCTGCACGTGCAAAAACATGTTCTCTAAATTCCAATATCAACAATTAATGTAATGGGAGAATGTCACTTAACGCATGCCATATGATTCCATGAAAAATGAATAGAAATTAGTTCATTCCAGAAACGAGGAACAATTATAAAATCAATACTGGATGCTTAAGAGCTATATTTACTTATTGAAGGAAAAATGTAACGTTATGCCAAATATAATAAACCATATTTGACAAACTAAGGCAGGACTTCCACAGGGTTCCCCCAGAAATTCCATTTTCAAGTTCCCTGACTTTTCCAGGTTTTAAAAAGATTTTCCCTGACCAAAGACAACGTGGAAAATTGACATTTCCCAAAATTGACAATGGAAAATATTTTTTTAAATTTACTAACGACAATTTTGAAAACTGGCATAGAAATTTTTTTAAAAATTTAAAATTAAAAAAATTGCATTAAAATTTTTTAAAATCGGAAAATTTTGAAAATTTGTGCTCGGAAAAAGTGGGAAATTTTGTCTTCGGAAAATGTGGAAAATTTGTACTCGGAAAATATAGAGAACTTTGAAAATTTGTACATAGAAAACGTGGACAATTTAGCTAATTTTACTCGGAAAACGTGGAAAATTTTGCAAATTTGTACTCAGAAAACGCGGAAAATTTTGCAAATTAAAACTCAGAAAACGTGGAAAATTGTGTAAATTTGTACATGGAAAACGTGGAAAATTTTACAAATCTGTACTCCGAAAATGTGGAGAATTTTTGCAAATTTCTACTTGGAAAATGGGCCTTGAGCTAACCTTGTATAAGTACTAATTTTGGATCCCCATGACTGCGTTGAATATCCCTGACTTTTTCAAAATAAACCATTCTTCCCTGACTTTTCAAAGTCATTTTCAAGTTCCCTGACTTTTCCAGGTTTTCCAGGTCTGGGGGAATTCTGTTCCAAGCATTGAGGATAAATTACATATTAATACGTAAACTTTTTAACTATAAATTGAAACTGAACTGGACAATTTCCAATGCTGCCATGCACCAGATCTCCGGGCCAATCGTCGAAAGCATCTGTCATTCAATGGAACAGAGACGGAACATGGCGCGTGGCAAATCTCAAACTATGAAATTCTAGCTTTTTAAAACGAGCTCGTTACATTTTCGTTGATTTTGGGAAGTTGCCGAACGAGCGCTTTCCAATTGTTCCGTTCCATCATTCTGGCCAGATTAAGTATCTTCCCAAAACCTCCCATTTCAATAACATCGGAATGAATGGGTTAACCATTAGCACACAACAAACGTCTCCGTGTACAATTTCAACGTGTTTGCCATCTCTGTTACCCGAGAGCTTTTTTTGGCATATTTTTATTATCGGCGCACAGCCGTTTCGCTTTGTCAAGAATATGCGAATTACGAGCATAGTGGAGTGGAAGGTATTCGCGAGCACCCGAGAACACAAAACTGCTTTTTGGGAGAAAGAATATCGTATTGCATCTTCGAGTTAACACGCTGAAGATAGATGTCAATAAGACAATAACGTATTTATGCACAAGAGTGCAGCTCCATCTCGCTGCATAAGCTTGTCTGGCGTGAGAAATTGCATCCAAGTGGAAGAGAAATAAAATGTGGAGCAATCCAAAAATGATGGCAATAAATTTAGATATACGCAGACAATGGCAAATCGATCGCTATCATTGCTACCTAGCTACATAAAAGCGCGTTAGCTCGGCTCGTTTTCACACCTTTCCAGCAGCTTTTACGATCATTATTATCTATCAAACTCCGAACACGCGGAAAAATGCGGGCGGAAGATGGGCCACGAGGAGTGAAATGATGATAAAAAATAACCAATGCTCGAAACAGACATTCTGCCGTAATAACTCACACAAATAACCTTGCCTCGGCAAATATTCAGCTTGAAATAACAGCAGCACATCGAGATTTCCAAGAAACGACTCGCTTCAATCAGCATGGCATGTTGAATAGCATGCAGTTGGAGCGTCACTCCACAGCTTGCACATTGTGAACATAAAGACAGCGTATACTCGTATTTTAACTTGAATGAATAGTTGTGTATAGAAATGTTATCTTTTCGTGAAATGATCATTGGAAAAATCCATAAACCATATTTTTCATCGTGCAATATTATGTTTCAGTCAGTCATCGAGGAATTTATAGGAATATCGGTTGTACTTCAACTTTTCTTAATCCAAGAAATGATTCACTATTACACGTATATGGCCAATATCTTAAATATACATATTAATTAGGACCGTAACCCGTTGATTTGGTATATGACTATATGGACACATCCTTTTAAGTCCCACCAAAATCATGTTTCATTACGATTTTGATGAGACCTCATGTGATAATTAAAACTGATATAATATTTTCCCAATAAAAGATCGTGCATCGTTCGTCGTGATGAAATTTTTCAGTGGGCAGAAGATTAAAAAATCAATATACAACTACGAAAATATTAGTCAATGTTTTTCGAGAATTTTCTTCCAAGCAAGCACGTATTTACTGACTTCAAAAATCAAAAGATACGAGCAAGATCGAGCAAAATGTAGTGGCGCTAAACGAGTTGATCCTTATTGCCAGCAGTAGCAACTACTAGCCGAGTTCGTGGAAGTGGTAATGGCCGTAGACACATCCATCTTGAGTTTCCGTTTTCCATTTCTGCACTTCCTTATTGATGGTTCAAATTCGCATCCTCTCTTATCAATCAGTTCAAGAGTAGCAGAGCAAAAAAGACTGTCGTTAACACACATTGCTACATGTGTACAGGCCAGAAAATGCTATCAAATGACGGACCGTTTAGGCCACACCAAATGGAACATTGATCACTCAAAACGCGAATTGCACCAAGTACAGATTGGTGCAAATGTCCACGTCCAATGCAAACATCGAAAATAACTGTTTTAATCGCCAACAACTGGCAAAAGAATGATCCGAGTTCGAATGCGCCTCAAATTGACAAGGAAATTTAGACGTACAGCTAGGTTGAGGTCAAAGAATGCTCCTATTGCCATAACCATGCAAGAACACATGGACATGAATTAGGAGAAAGTCTGATAACAAATTGGATATAGTTACTTCTATAACGGATTCTACCACTTGTATATACCCTAGAATGGCAGAGACAATATAAATTACGTCGAATGCTCGTAGCATTTTAAGTTGCAATAGAATCGATATTATAATGTATCATAGTCTCAAACAGAAATCTCTTGGTGACGTCACTTCTTAGATGGTCGTACGCATAGGATTTGAATACCTTAATTGACCGGGGTTCAACCGACACAACGACCGGGCGCCATGACGTCATTTGTTTTAAGCCTTAGTTCGCCTTGGGCAACAACAATAAACCTGGATATTTCTAGAAGGGTCTGGGATGGAAGTTTTGATGAGCGAGGATATGAAGCCATTAAAGTTGAATGAAACAAAGATTTGAATGCAAAACCCTCATCGTGCATGCATCATGCTTCAAAATGGCGTGCACACACAAAAGCCCCTATAAAGGACCCCTGCTGGGAAATTATCGCCAACTTTATGAACGCAGGCTGACAAACTTTCCTCCACCACCATATTGGCGAGCCTGACATTATAGAAGATCAGCAGGAGGCGAGGATGCCCAATTCAACTTCAAACATAATGAAATTGTAACTTTATCGTCACTTCTTTTATGATTTGACAATTACCTATGAGGAAAAAAATCGGCATAATAGAACGAAATCATAATGCGAAGATACCCTTGCAACCATAGCTCGTACTATAGGCCTGCAAAGCAAGGTTAGGCCATCCCTTATGCTCAATTCCTCCTCAATCTTAATAACAATGACATGCGCATTAAGGAAATTGCATTACAATCATAATTCCAACAAATGAGGAAACTCATTTCTGCCATTTACAGCGCTTTATGAGCTTCAGCCCTTTGAACGAGTTTCTGAGTGAACTGCCAACAGTCAGGGCTTAGTAAAGCCGACGTCAAACCTTACATTATAAGAAAAACGACAAACTTGCCTTTTTTTTCCCTTTTCGTAAATGAATTTGCGACACACTGTTCAAGTGACGTCATCGCAACATGGCGACTAGCTTACATATATCGTACATAAGAAATGACATTTCTTGGTTCATTAAATAGAACTACACTAGAATATACTGCCCATATGCTGTCCAGCAACGCAATAATATTCAAGAAGTAAAACTAACAGAATTGTATAAAATTGAAAATTAAGCTCAAATGCATCATGGAATACGGCAAATTCTTCCAAAACGCAGTAACTGTTGGAGACATGCAGCGTCACCTCTCGACAACATGGCACCAACTAGCATCAATTCTGACGTAATATCATGTCCTCCGGTGGCTGCCATTAGACCAAAATACATCAGCGCCATCTACAAAGTATAATACCTGTTTAGAATTGTGTGTCCAATACAGTTCATGTTAAGAAGTGTTAGACGATTAGTGGCGTTACAACAGCTAGCAACAGTATTTTCGATAGAATAGAGTATTAAGAATGAAAACCCTCTGAAAATCTTAAAAAGCAAAATTGGACCTTTCTCCGTGTTCAACATGCACGACACATATTTTAGACAGATTAAAGCGCGGCATAATCCTCTTACATATTCCAAGAGGTGGTCAACATGCAACAACGTAATGGATTCACCAGCTCGTAGTGTCCTGGGCTTACTCGATGGACAGCTTTAAGTACGAGAAAACAAAGACTCGAGCAAGGCTAATGAGATTTCTGCGGTCAAAATATGCGCCGCTTGATGATGCGAGTCCATACACGCTAGTAACATCGGAGAAGAATTTACCATAATACTCTGCCAATTTACCGCAAAACAAACTAAAGCAGCAATTTTGATTCAATTAGGCATTCTATGCTTCTTACATTCAATTTGGTTAATTTCGAATAAGTCTTAAAGCATGCCAATGCAATGGGGTCAATGCATTACAAAGAAAAACAAAGGCTAAACAAGCAAGTATGTTTAATTTTATTGAACTTAGGATGCTCAATTGAGTATCAAAAATTGTGCTCAGACCACAAAGCAATTTTGTAGTCGAAATGCATCTTTTTTCTAGTCTAATCTCTAGCAGCATTTTCAATTTGGACAACACGTGTACTGTGTAATGAATGTTAGGATATACGGCATGTTAGGATATTAATCGATGTCCAGGGACGTCATATCTTTGTAAAGAAACCATGTAGAGAGGAAGGATTGAAAGTTAGCAAAGATAAGTAAATCAAAATACCCATCAAAATACTCGGAATTTTCCCTATGAGGAATCTTCTTTATCCATCAACTTCTGAACAAATACTTCCGCAATTGTGCGGCATTATGATATTTATTGATTCCAGAATTTATGAAATATGTCGTGATAAAAAAATTGGCAATTTCACTTCTATCCATGATCAGGATTTAGACCAGAACTATATACAGTATAACATTTATACATTGTATTGCGGAATTCCACTTCAAATTCTGACCAAATCTTCGTCTAATTTTTCTTCAGAAAAATCTTGAACGAATCTCAGTCAATGGCTCCCAAAGGCGTAAAGATGATGTACGAGATATTCCCTGCAGTATTTATTTGATCCGAAAAAAAAAATTTTTTCGACTGATTCTTTTTGTTTTCAATAGCTAAACATTCAATTTACAGTAGATGACCAGTGTTCGAATATTCATTTTAAAGCTATCTAATTTACAATGTTTACATTGTAACTTTAAAAAAAAATATGCAGGGTGAGCCAATAAAAATTAAGCCAACTTTATAACACTCATAAAATGGTTATTTGTTAATGGAATTTAATGAAAATATTGTTGTTCTCTTTACTTTCGAATTGCCCTAGTTCACGCTCTTTTTTTAATGACGTAATCATTCGAATTTGTCTTTCAAAATGGCGTTCACTGAAGAAGAAAGAACCGCGATAAGT
>JAQGAO010003411.1:0-17095 GCA_034697705.1 Ommatoiulus sabulosus | reverse complement strand
GTTGTCATTGGTCAGGGAATTTTCTTTCAAACCTGGAAAAGTCAGGGAAGTTGAATATGAAATTTCTGGGGTAACCCCGTATAATAAACCTGCCCTACACTTAAGTTTGTAAAGGGTCCGTCAGATTGTTTAAATATTGCAAGTGGTCCATGATGATGAAAAGGGTAAGAAACCCTGCTTTAGGGCTCGATCCATTCGCTAACAGACTGTGTTGAATTACTTATTTCCCCATTCAATTTGCTATTTTTCTTTATAATTTATTTAATGTTTATAGTTTCAAGCTGAAATTTTAATAAAGTGTCTGGATTATCTTTTATTTGTTTCATTATACATTTTATTGCAAAAATTTAATTATTTAGTAAGTTATTCGAAATTTTTCGGGTGTTGAAATACTTTTTTCCCTCACTGTATTTTACCCGCATTTGTCCTTTAAAACTGTTCTCAAGTTAGTTAGCCCCCATTTCCCTTTGAAACAGTGCTGTCAAGAGAGTTTGCCCCCATTCCCCTTTGAAACAGTGCTGTCAAGAGTTTGCCCCCATTTCCATTTCAAACAGTGCTGTCAAGAGAGTTTGCCCCTATTTCCATTTCAAACAGTGCTGTCAAGTTAGTTTGCTCCCATTTCCCTTTGAAGCAGTGCTGTAAGGTTAGTTTGCCCCATTTCAAACAGTGCTGTCAAGTTAGTTCACCCCGTTTTACTTTGATTAAAGCAGTGATGTCTGTCATAAAGATATTTTCTGAAAATATCGCTCCATAAATCCTCCAATTCTCGTAATATATTTCCAGATATAACTTTCCTCGTATGTGACGGCCTTTTGTCTTCTCAATTTGTGCGTTTTCTGGCTACGTGTCGATGTCTGTCGTGATTGATACGGGTGGGTATAAATACCATAAAAGCATAAGAGAGTGCGCAGTCTACTCAAACACCCGCGTGTTTGGAGGCGCAGCAATGGCCGCATATTTTTCTTCCCACCATGAAATATTGCCTAGCTGGCGCAGTTTAATCCGCTTTCTTTTCCTCGCCCGGATTGTGTAAGTCAGATTTATGGCCGACATTTATTCTCAATATGAACAGTAAATAATTAAGCAGACGTGATTAGAGAAAATGCAGTTAACCTGTCAAATAGACGAGTTACGTTTCATCCATCACCGGATTCGAATTACCGAATGCATTTGTTAATGCCACTCACTCTACCAATCCCTTTTGCATAAATGTCTGCACCTAAAAACCCCCATATAGAGAGACACTAAGCTGCTCCAACATTTTGTTTTATTTTTCTCCAACTTATTTTTTTCCCTCCATGTATTCCTTTCTGCGCCAACCCATTACTCTTTTACGTTTTCTGCCCGAAAAGTAATGTAGGCGAAAATTTCACCATCACTCACTAAATAGCTTAAACCCCCAAATGGGTTTCGAGTGAAATGGAGCGCTATAGCGTTGCTGCAGACAGCCAGTGGCAGTTTAACAGTGGTAGAAATGCTGATGAGCGCTTGTTTCACCTCGTGCGTAATCTGCGACATTTGGGTGAGAAAAGAAGTACGTGAATTGAAGTGTGTATATGCAAAGTTGTGGAAATGTTTGGATAGTCGGTGATGTGACCACCTTTATTGCTGAGCATTTAGGAATGAGTGAGGTTTTGATGTGTAATCTTTTGCGAGTGTTTCAAAATGGTTGATGAAGTGTTGATGCTGCCTGCAACACTGGAGGAAACATTCGCAACTTCTTGTTGTGAATTGTTGCCATGTGTTTCTGGAAGCATAAACTTAAATTTATGTACGTTTCTGGAAGCATAAACTTGCATAAATGAATGTTTCTTGAAGCATAAACTTGCATAAATGAATGTTTCTGGAAGCATAAACTTGCATAAATGAATGTTTCTGGAAGCTTAAACTTGCATAAATGAATGTTTCTTGAAACATAAACTTGCATAAATGAATGTTTCTTGAAGCATAAACTTGCATAAATGAATGTTTCTGAAAGCCTAAACTTGCATAAATGAATGTTTCCGGAAGCATAAACTTGCATAAATGAATGTTTCCGGAAGCATAAACTTGCATAAATGAATGTTTAAGGAAGCATAAACTTGCATAAATGAATGTTTCCGGAAGCATAAGCTTGCATAAATGAATGTTTCCGGAAGCATAAGCTTGCATAAATGAATGTTTCCGAAAGCATAAACTTACATAAATGCATGTTTCTGGAAACAAACCTATGTGAGAACATATGTTCATTTTTGTAGAAACTTGTGGAAATTAACATTGTTTCCGCCAGTGTTGACGTACGTAGCTTAATATCATATTGTGCAACATCCTAAATAGGACAGCAATATGCCTAAACATCAATGTGGGATTTGAATAAATGAGCAATTATCATTTGTTTCAATAGGGGTACTAAGGCATAACCTAGCTCTACCAATGGTACTTTCGCAGTCGTGAAGACACGTGTGCACAAATAACCTCAAGTGGATTTTTTAAACCAATAATTAAGCATGTGAGTTTTGGACATGTGACTTCACAACTGCCAAAGTACTAATCGTAAGATTTCTCAGTTTCGCTAATACGTATTGATAGATGTTTGAAGAAAAACGTATGTAAATTTAAAATTTACAAAAATATCCCAACTCGTATACTGTACATGAACGAAATATTCTGCACCAGGGATAACAAGAAAAAGATTCTTCCCATTTCAATTGCGATGTTCATATTTTCATATTTAGTAGTCTTGGAACAGATTTTTTTGTGTGGAGAATTGTGAACCCATATTTAAAATTTCAGTGCATTTGGAGGAACTGATGATATGCATTTTTTAAATTTATGATAAGTTTAAATGCATAATTTTGCATATGGGAGTTTTACAACTGGCGATGTAGTATAGACAAATATGGCACCTTAATTTCATGTTAGGATCGAAGAAATTTCTTAGATGGACAAAGCTCTGTCAAAATTTCAAAACTAACTTACTTAGAAGTAAAGAAAAAATTATGAAATTATGATAAATTATTAAGAAGAAACTATTAAATTAACTTTAAAACTTGTCGATTGTGAAAATTAACAGTATCATTTCGAATAAAATTCAAATTCGATGATGTATTTGTGTATTTTAAAATGTAGTTAAGTGAGTGTTTATATGTGCATCAAACAGTAGGCTATAATTTTATGCTGAAACGTGGATTTCAAAATGCTTTCAAAATTAATCATAATCACAAATACACGAGTGTATTTCAACCAAAATTTCAGTCGAAGTTGTATTGGCAGTGCACTAATGCACTAGGAAACATGCATGCTGCATACATGTAGGAAACTACATCTAAGTGAATTCTACCTATGTTTTTTCTGAAGCCATCATATATGTATTTGTTGTGAATAAAATTTGTTTAGAGATGTCATAGATGGTAAATGTTTTTATTTTCCACAGCATCAGGTCATTCAGTTACACGTATACAAGTATATGCACATGTAAGCATAATCAATAATTGCAAGAAATGAAAATACTTAGGAGTAGAGATGATGGCTTTCAATTCTTTGTTGAAAACTTCCATGATCTAACCCTTCTCAACGCCAACAACTTCAACAGAATCACTGATGGCTCCAAGCTCCAATAGCTGGGATGATGGTATAGGTTTGCCCACGGGATATCCGATGGAATTGCAGCGAATGGATACCACGAGAGAAGCTGAAAAATGAAAGGGGAAAAAAGGGAGATAAGTGGGAAATTGCACGTGACCCTCTAGCCGTTGCGCACAATGGTTGGTGTTTGGATGATGGTATTCACTGGGAGAACCCTTTCTATTGTGGAGCGTTATAGCTTATTGCTTAGTTACCACTCGCTGATCGAATTGCAGCACAATCAGTTTCCATGGATAAACTGGCGTGGAATTGAAGGACAACACTCAAATATAAAGAGGCTTTTATCATTGATAGTTGCGAACACAGGCCTTTGATCTAGTGCCGCCACAAGGGGCGCCTCTGGTGTTCCCCAACCTCCCACCTCAATCAATGCATCGTCAATGGGAAAATGGCTGCATTTTTACGGGATTCTCTATGCTGTTATTGTGTCGGAAAAAAGCTTCGTTCTTCGTGCAGCAGGCTGTTTTTTTTACAAAGCGTATGCATTTATATCTGAGTCGATTAAAAAAATGAGAAATGTATCAAAAGATGCTATGATGAAAAAGAAACCAATTTTCAGTGAAATTTGCCACCGCTGCTGCCTGCTTTCGACGTATACTGTATGAAATGCAAATAAGTCAAGCGCTGAATTTTGAATAATAAGAAGTATTTTGAAATAAAAGTATCGATAAAGTCTGCGATCGATTATCCGGGGAAGGTTGGGAAAAAGCAGTTTTTCGGATAATCCGCGATGAAAACTCAAAATATGACGTATTTTGAATTACATGCATGTATATACTTGTGCTTTCGTAAAGTTAGCGTAATTTCAATTACTTTTTTTTATTATATTTGAAATTACTTTTAGTATTTTTATAGAAAAATTCATCGTTTGGATAAATTTCGTTCCTTTTTAAGTGGGATACTGATGTTTTATTTCGGAAAATTTGCATCATTGGGATGATTGTTTTTTATGAGGGGTAATGAGAAAATCAGTATCGTTTTTTGAATAATATAGGTTTTTTTTTTTGTTTTTTTTAGAAATATTTATCTGTTTTAAAAGCTGCATGCATATTTTGGGCAACATGTTACCTTATATTTTCGGATAGAACAAGTATTTAGGAGAAAAATTGAATAGTTTTCGAGACGTCTTCATTTGGTAAAATCGCATTTTAAAAAACGGCATGTTAGCGGTATTATTTGATATTGCCTCCGTAAAAAGTAATGAGTACCCCGGAAAAATCAGGCGTCATCTTCAAATTTAAAAGAAATGCACTTGAAAATATGCAAAAATTGGAACATGACAAAATACATTTTGCGTTGTTACATGCATTTTTAAATGCACTGACGAAATACAACGACGAAACTATAACATTTGAAATTCGTTGACGAAAATGCAAAGTGATGCATTTCAGTGATGCAAAATGCGTTTTGAAATGCATTTCAGTGACGCAAAATGCGTTTTGAGATGCATTTCAGTGACGCAAAATGCGTTTTGAGATGCATTTCAGTGACGCAAAGTGCGATATGAAATGCATTGCATGTATTTCAATCTAAACACATTTTCAAATATGCAATTCCTTTCAATGTGGAAGTGGCAAGTTGTCGATTTGGAACCGTAGGGCTAGATTCCTGCCCCTCCCATTCGCACTGGTTTTTGGAACACGTCTCGTTCGAGCCAGAACACATAAAATCCGCTTAATTGACCGATTTTCTCACCCCCTCTATACGTAGGCGTATATTCGGGTCTGTGCCATGGGTTGTGCGCTGCGAACGCGTACCATGGGTAACCTGGTCTGTCGCTAACGACCTTCCCATGGATCGGCCACAGCTGCAAAACTACTTTTTGTCCCTGATGCATCCATGAAAGGGACCCAGAAATCCTTTGCGGAGCGGAAAAGGTGTCGGCGCCAGCGCCTTTGGCAAACTGAAACCCATCATCTTTGTGCACCAGTCCAATGTCACAAAGGGCGCCGCCGCACATTCTATGGCACTGTTGCCCCGCGCAGTTTGCCAGGGGAGGAGATGGGTCGAGTTGCCCACTTGGGGCATTTGTGTCCCTGGGCGCGCGGGGGGTAAAGCAATTGCGGGTGAAAAGCAGCGCCACAATCGAGGGGTGCATTGTGCAGGAGGACGATGATTAGTTAACTGGACACAATTGACAAAAAATGGCCGCCTTTGTCGCATTTGGCAAACATATCGATTGGCACTTGTTTGCGCAGGAAAGATGCAGGAGCTCCCAAACAGGGTCGGGTTTACCTTTTTCACCCCGACGCCGGGCATAATGAGACTGCAAATAGATGGAAAATGCCCTGAATAAATAATGGAAGTGCTGAAGAAGAGCGAGGATGAGGGTCTTGGTGCATGTAAAAAGAAAAACACGGAATAAAAGCAAAAGGGCAGATGCTGGGCCAAGATCCAGCAAAATTGCAAATTCAACCATTTGGGGCCACTGGAGACGGCGCTTGTGCCCCACCTTCCACAGCGCCATTGTTTTGTTTCGCGCTTCCTTCCGTTGTGGGTTTCTGGGAGGGATGAAAAAAATCTGGAAAACTTGGAAAAAATGCACATCTAGATAGTGCATTGCCTCTGGGGGTGAAAAAGCAGGGTTTTTGGATCTACGGACACTTGGCGAGATTGCGTGCAAATCGAAAAACGTAATCTGGTTTTCAAGTTCTAGATATTAGCTGGGAGATTACCGCTAAGTATATGCTGTATATCAGCTTCCACTCCTTCCATGTGCATGTTCTGAATAAACCGCGCATGCGCAGATTTTTTCACTTTTTCAGATTTGATTTTTTTTTAACTTTGCATATTTTTCACCAGCAGCATCTATTCCCAGGCCCACCGTATTAGCCATTAATTTTTTTTTAACGCAATTGCAATGCGAAATTTGCCTGGTTTTAAGCAAGTTATTAACTCCATGTAGACAGCATCTGGCGCTCATAACTCGATTCCAAATTGCGCATTTTTTTGGAGTTTCGAAATTTTTGCAGGAGCCTTTATATTAGAGATAAAATGCGTAATGATAAGTAATGCGAGGGCGTCATTAGCAGCTATTTTATTTTCGATATATTCCGGCATGGAATCTGGCCAATTTAGTTTCTTGTACGAAACACGTGCCAGTGAGATATCCTTACTGCTAAGTTCCCATTTAGTTCAAAGATGAATGATTGATTACTTAAAACAAGGATATTGCACAAGCGCGCATGTGGGAATGCTTCCAGAGACTTCCGTTTTAAAAGCCCTAGCTTTCAGACGTATATTTCGATGTCTTTGACAAAAGTGACAATCTTGGTCCGTCAAAAATATACAACGTGTCAGTCGGTGTTCTCCCATGTACGTGGTTTATCACTCTCCAATATACGTCATCCTTTTCTTCCAGGTACTTCTGGCCATCTTCCGTCAAAGAAATCAATGCTTTTATCCAATCTTCGGACGAATGGTTTAAATTCCCGATGCAATATGATCCATAAAACATTAATCCGTTGCTGAGAACTGGGGATTTTGAAAATGAAAATCAGTTTTTTTTAAAACTGTATCTATATACCGCTTAGATGTCACTATATCGAACAATTTTTTTTTGTCTTTCTGCTCTCGATATAAAATATAGTCGGACTCTTCCCCCGTAGACAATTCCATATATTATATTTTTCTCTCCTAACGTCTTCTATTCCGCGTCCATGGCTGTCGTCTGTCACTTTTTGGGGTTTTATCACTTTTTCGGCCCATTCCCATTTGGCCGAAAGAGAGAGAATCGAGGTGCCTGTCTAACCCCCTACAGTTCTTTCATGTCTTTCCTGCCACGATCTTCTGTCCGAGTAGAAATGATGGGCCCATAAAATCATAAATCGTCCAGTGGGAGGCAATGATGCCATTGGGATGCTGTTATGGCTCTCTTCTCTTATATCTGACCATTCATTTTTCCTCGGACCGCCAATTCTTGTCTCCCTATTTCATCCCTGCTTTATTTTTTTCCTTTTTCTTTTCCACCGCTATTATTTCGTTCTTGTTGCTAAATGGACGGCATATAATAGCCATGGCCATCATAATGTTTTATTTGTGCATGGGGAAAATAGGAAAATGTCATCTCACGGTTTTTCCCCTTCCCTCCTCTTTCCCATTTTCGGTCCATGGACGCTTGTTGGTCAGTAGTTGGAAAAGCCGTAAATTAGCCGGTAACAGCCCGAGGAATAATTACAGTAAATAGAGACAATAATTCTTTTTTGTCGGCAGGCCTGAACCCTGGGTGCTGACCCCCACAATGGCCTGAACAATGTGTCCCATAATGCAATGACCCTGCAGTCGCCTCTGTTCTGTTCCAGAGTTGCTAATACGCCTCGGCTGCTACATGTTCTGAATAGGAAGGCATAATTTTCTCCATTAAGCCTGAACCGAAGCATGGCAGACAGGCCATCCTAAATTATAAGGAGGACGACAATGGAATTTCACGTATTTGTAATGAGCACACTTCGCCCATTATTAACGTCAATAAATTAACAATGGTCGATTATGTCACGTCAACATTTTATGGAACCGGGCTTATTTATGGACGTTGCCTGCGTGCTGGGAATTTTTTCCCCATTAAATATACAGTAGGTATTTAATGCACTACTGCGCTGCTGCAATGGCGCTATAGGCAACCGATTCGATTTTCAACGCTCCCCAATCGACTCCGCCATGTATGGAGTGAAGGGCGTGCTCGTCAAATTTTGCTTGTTTGAGAATTAAGATTATCCATCACGCAGATCATCCAGGGCTTACAGGGTGTATTTTATGTACAGTAGATTGATCGAGAGAAATGCATGTACTGTATACAGTCGTTTGGTTAAGGGGCCATTCAGTTCCCGAAGTAAAATTAAGGGCAAAGTTTTGAGTTAAGGGCTAGTTTTGAGTAAAAACTAAGCGCAATATCGCATATATATACATGTAGGTGATGTGTTATAAAGTGCAAAAGTCAGTAAACAGGGTATCTCCAGTTCTGGAAAACCTGGAAAAGTTAGAGAACTTAAAAGCACAGGGTCCATTTGCAAACTTCCGAATTTTCCCAGTACAAATTTGCAAAATTTTCAACCTTTTCCGTGCTCATCCTTTAAAAAAATTTCCACGTTTTCTCGAGGACAAATTTGCAAAACTTTCCACGTTTTCCCTCAAGTACAAATTTTCAACATTGTCAACTGTTTTCGAGTACAGATTTGTAAAATTTTCAACAGTTTCTGAGGAGAAATTTGCAAAACTTCCAACAGATTCTGCATGAGGACAAATTGGAAGTGTTCTCAACCTTTTCAGAGTAAAAAATCTACGTTTACATGTGCAGGAATGGGAATATGCTTCAGCAACTTTTATTGAGGAACTACCCGTTTAAACGTATATATTTTTTTTCGGGAATTTCATCGTTGGGCCTATATCGTACATGTACCTCTTTTTCAGTATTGCAAATTCATTTCACAAAGAAAAGTGGTCTCAATCTAAATGCTTTTTAAATGCGTTTCTTCACTCTACATGCAGGGAAGATAATTTATCCTAAAATCAGGAATTTCAAGTTGCATCAGTTCTGAAACTAGTTATTTAAACTTTACATAATAATCTCTGGTTTTAATGACAAAATCATTACATTGTAGACATTCGATTTTAGGGAAATCATGTTGTGTAATGAACATACTTTACATTTAACGCAAAATATCCAATGATTTAATCGATTACAACTGGCATTTGGGGAGTTTTGCAATAATTATGAGTTATATAAAATTACCAGCAGTGACCGGAATTTATCTTCACAGTCCAGTTCTGTTTTACCGTCACACGTTGAGTTATTGAGCAATGTCCTTACATTAAACCTTTCAACACTGCCTTTCTGCAGGTTAATCATGTTAACTGAATCATTTTGATTGAAAATGAACGTGAGACCTTTTCAAATTAAAACTTGTTTCTTTATTAAGAACAACTTTATGAATTAAGTTATCTTAATAACCTTGTTAAATAATTCAACGTGTGCTAGTAAATAATTTATCTATATACAGCTAAAATTATGAATGCAATTTTCGGAACCCTAAACAAAAATTCTTATAGCCTAACCTCCTTAAGACGAACTCGTCTAAAACAAGGTATTAATTGTACGAACTAATTTTTAATCCCCCATCCTAGCGTATATACTCTAATAATGTTAATTTATTCGTCTAAAACTCTAAGAGGAACTTGGATAATACAAATTTTCGGATACGACAAACGAATTTTGCAATTCCCCAGCATTCACGCAACGGTTCGTTAAACCAAATCCAAGGCTTTTTGAGAAAATGTCCTTAATGAATTAAGCAATCAACAATCTTGGATAACAGTTTATTCTATGTAAACTATTATGCACTTAATTCGAGAAACTTTGAAGAAACTGCATTTTATAGTTGTTACTGTTAAGAAGATATATTTTCTAGCGTCTGGTATTACTAACTACGGTTTAAACGAAACAATTTTGACATCCATTGGAGTTCGTCTTAAGGAAATTCGGTTGTATATACTTATACTGTACGTTGATCCAGATATTTTTAACTTTTCTTTTTCGTCTTTTAATGAGAATTAAATAAAATGAAAACATACTAGGCTAATCAATCATACAAAAAAAAAGTATAATAAGTTTGTCTCTGTGCACTTTCTTCGAATTCAAAAAAGGGATATTTTTTGTCTTTATTTCGTCGTAGCCATGTGCGCATGCGCGTTGGAGCCGAATGAATTTTGTGGTTAATTTGATCAAAAGAGCTTGCAACGCTCAACTGAGCTCAATTTTTTTTGCCCTCCAAAATGAATTTGGGGATTGGGGATTGCTGGTAGCGTGTTTCAGGCCTAAGTGCATGAAGTGTTTGTATATAACCGCCATTATATATCGACGATATTAAAAACAGTAATAACGTGCGCGGAGTAATATTTCACAGCTTAATACCTCGCAATCAGTGATGAAAACGCATTTATTCCCAGTCGAGACAAATGATAAGTGGATATTTTACAGCGGCTTTCCTGAAATAAGTGGCTTGAGCTTCGCAAATGACGCGCTTATATTTCATGTTTTAATAACAGAGGATATTGCAGTGACCTATTGCAGTAGAACATACCTTATCGAAGACTTGCTTGAAAAGAACTGGTTTCAACGATGGATCTTTCGGTGGTGGAAGCTCTCTATTGGCCGATTTTTGCGGCTTATAAATTGTGATATAGAATGTGCTATATAAAAACTTAAGTCTGACCGAAACGTCAAACTTTATTCACGTGTTAAGTATTTGCTTTTCAGGGCATGGTTATATTGTTTTCCAATGTGTTTTTTCAAATTGTATACTTTTTATGTATATTAAATGCGAGAAATTTAGACAGTGAGAAAAAAAAAGGTAGTTTAATGTTTGAACAAATTATAAACCGGCATTTAATACCAGAATTTTGAAAGAAATTCTTCATTCGATTTTCCCCTAAAATCTAAATCTCAGGAGTAAAAATTCGTTAGTTTCTCCGTTAGTTTAAAAATAAATAAATCAAGTCTGATGGAAAAAAGTAAAAATATCTATCATTGAAAGTATATTTCTAACTTTGAAAATCATATTTATCTTTATAGTATTGAAAGTATATTTCTATCTTTGAAATCATAATTAAACATCAAAACTTATTATATTAAAACCTTAATCGGATCAAAACGTCAAACAAATTGTTTTCCGATGCTTTTTCAAATTTGTGCACTTTTCATGGTTTTAATGCCAGAAATTCGGACAGTTGTTTTGACACTGAGTGAAAAATGTAGTTGGATTTTTGGAGAGATTATAAACCGACATTTATTACCAGAATTTTGGAGGAAATGTATGCAGCAAATTCGTTAATTTCTAGCTCCGTTAATTTGAAAATAAATAGGTCAAGATGAAAAAAGTACAAATTTCTATCATTGAAAGTGTATGTTTTAGCACTTTTTAATGCTTTGAAATCCCAAATATCATAACTTAAAATGGATAGAAACGGAAATTTGAACAGTTGTTTTGACAATGAGAAAAAAATGTTTAATTTTTGGGGAGGTTATAAACCGGCCTTAAATACCAGAATTTTTCAATAAATTTCTGCATACAAATTCGTTAATCTTCGTTAATTTAAAAATAATTAAACCAAGATGGAAAAAGTAAAAATTTCTATCGTTTAAAGTATGTATTAGCACTTATTAATGCTTTAAAATAATAAAAAAAATATCAAAATTTAAATCTGAACGAAACGTCAAATTTTCGTCACGTGTTAAGTAGCCTACCTGTATTTTCCTTTCATAGCATTAATTGTTATACTGTTTTTCAAATTGTAGACTTTTCATATTTTCACGTCATATATTCAGACAGCTGTTTTGACAATGAAATTTTTTTTTTATTAAATTTTTAAAGAAAACCTTCAATACTAGAATTTTTAAGAAATTATTCATATGATTCGTATTGAAGGTTTCCTTCAGAAATTAAAAAAATCTCATTGTCAAATCAGCTGTCTTAATTAATTTATGACGTGAAAATATGAAAAGCCTGGTTCGGTGTAAGACATATTCAAATTCAATAAGTACATGTAAAATAGTTTGATCAATCAAAATCTCAAAGCAGATTTTGGAATGAATGTAAAATTTTCAACGGTTGTTGGAAGTTGGTAGAAGTTGTGGAAAACTCGCCGTCCTTCGGGAAAAAAGAAATTTAATGTATTTATCCTAAATATTCTTTCAGTAACTTTTGTCAACATTAAAAATACTCTAGGATTGATACACGTCTTGTCACTAATTAGGCGCCCTTCAATTAAAAATGCATACAATATAGCTAAGCATGAAGCATTTCAGATTATTCTTGATATAGTGAAACTTGTACTTTTTAATGTCTATTTGGGCATAGTTTTTTGTCACGAGAAATCGGCCAGGCTGATTTTCAATACAACAACAAGCTTTATATTGGTGCATTTGTCTTAAAAAAAAAAGCAAAACTAATTCTGCAGAAATTCACGGTTAGTTGTTTCTTTTGTGTAGTGAAGCCGAAAGTGGTAATTAGAGCGCAACTGTGTAATGGGTGACAATTTGCTTTCTAACTATGTTTTCAGACTTTCTAAGTTTTTTACTAAGTTTAATTGTTCCCCGATGAAAATTTGGCCTACAAATTAGCAAGCGGTTAATTTAGCAAGGATACACGTTTGCATAATAGACGTTTTAATCTTTTGAAAAATTAAAAAAAATTAATTGAATGTGATGGCCTTCAAATTAGTCGGTGCGTTTTATGTACTTTTTAAGCGTGAGAAGTTCCTGAATGTCACCTAGCTGTTATAGTAAATGTATAAAATGTTAAGTATTCTACTATTCTCTTATATCACTTTTTTTTTCGGATTTATAATGGCCAAACAAATAATGGTAGATAAGATTTTTGTTGATATTAAAAACAAAGAAATAAATTTACGAGAAAAAATTTGCATAATTTTCAACAGATTCCGAGGACAAATTTTAAAATTCTTTAACCTTTTCAGAGTAAAAATTTTAAAAAATGTCTACATTTTCCGAATACAAATCTGTCAAATTTTCAGATAAAATTCATGCCAATTTTGTAAGATTTTCAAAAAACTGTCATGCTAATTTTATCAAATTTTCAAAAAAAAAGTTCCTGCATATTTTTTCAAATTTTCAAAAAAATGTCATGCCAATTTTGTCAAATTTAAAAAAAAATTCATGCTAATTTTGTCAAATTTTTAAAAAATTTCATATTTTGTGATTTGTCAAATTTTTACAATTTTTCTTTGTTAAGTTTGATAAATTTTCAAAATTGTCATTAATAAATTTTGCAAAATATTGAACAAATATTGAAAATTTTCCTGTGTCGATTTTGCAAAATCGTGGATAACATTAGCATATGTCAATTTTGACATTGTGACTGGTCAGGGAAATTTGTTTATACAATATAGAAAAACAGGGAAGTAGAAAATGAAACTTCTGAGGCCGGAACCCTGTAATTTATCCTTGTACTCATCCAAATCAGCATGATTTGAAATGTCCTGTTCAAATGTATATTTGCATCTTAAAAACTCAGGTACATGTACAATGTATACAGTACATGTATACATCCTGAAAATTTCTTAAGGCTGTGTCCACCCTGGAGGAACATATAGAGGAAGTTTTTGTTGATAATTTCAGGCCAGTTGTTTTACGTAATTGTTTTACTTTCATTGTTTACCGATACCACTGGCAACCTATTAGCAATCGAAAGTTCTCAGTTTCCTCCAATGTGACTAATAGCTTTAGATTAACATACATTGTACTTAATTTATTTGATTTGTGACTGTCCAGTTCAAGGAATGCAAGATGTAGAGTGCGGTCAACAGTAATTTTTTTTCAATGTACGTTACATAATTGGCGTTATCTGTAAATTGTAGATGCCGCCATATATTAGATTCATTGCAGATTTAAGATTGCGGCGCACATTGCCGCCACATTAATGTTGCATTTTTGTCTGCTGAAATGGTTCCAAAAAAGATAGTTAATCAACGAAGATAATTGGATTGCATGGAACCTGAAATATGCTTAATGGCATTCTTCTTTTATGAGGGCAAATGCGTACAAGGATGAGTTATTAGTCATAATGTTCTTTTCATAACGCATATTAAAAATGCAACTTGAAAAAGCATGTTCCCCGTCTCTGTGAACCCACCACTGACTGCGGTTAACGCTGTGAGCCATTACAATTTATTATTATATCATATATAAGGGGTACTCAGACATAAACTTTACGAATAGCACTTCAATTCAGTTTAAATTATTTCCTTTCTTATCCATAATTTTTAAATAAAAAAAGCATGAATCAAGAAGAGCTCACTTTACATGAATTTCTGAAAACATGAATTTCTTTCCATTTCAAACTAATTCCGAATTAGGATATTACAAATGTTCGGCTAAAACGAATGAATTTTCGATTTCCCAAACATTCGCGCTATATGTTAGATAAAAGCGAACATTAAACAATATAAAAAAGTTACGTTATTACGAGGATTTCCTTGGTAAAAGTTGGACCATAATGCGTGGGGTAGGATTTTATAAAAACTTTAAAACTTTAGTTCTCATCAGGTTGCACCCGCAAGACGATTGCACTACGTCACCGGTGTGCCCAGTCGAATCCGCCATAAGAATAACCCAGGATTAACCTACTGAGTAACTCTAGCTTAACCCACCGTTGTACATGTATTGCACAAGCACGGGTAAGGGAAAAAATGAAAACAAAGATTAATCCACCCAGTAGGCAGGGTTAACCTCGGGTTATTAGGGGAAAAAACATGGCGGACAATATGAATCTGATGAAGCTAGGGAATTGTGCATGCTACACCACCTGGTCACACAGACGGGGGAAGCCAGGATGCGCAGTCTGGCAGAATTGGTGAAAGTTTGATCATTTTCTGTCCTCCATTTTGGTTTCAGCAGGTTAAACATGGGTTCCCGTTCCATAACCCTGGGGCTAGTTCATCAAGAGTTAATTAGTGCACCACAAACATCTAACCCGAAGGTTAACCTGAAGTCAAATTTTAACTCAACCGGTTAGTAAACCTCAGATTTCAACCTAAGTTGGTGCAGTTGGTCCTCAACGAAGTTCAACTGTATTACTCGGTCACATGGCATTGCCTTCGATGTACACATTGTACAAAGATTGACTCATCCGTGTACACTTTTGCCTTCGATGTACATGTACGAGTCTTCTGCAATTCCATTTAGACGTTGTCCCAGCACAATAAACAGATGGGTGTGAAAGCCTGAGAAGCGTGCGTGCCCTTTTTTCTTCCAATATTACATCGCATTAATGCGGCCATTGTCACATATTTATTAACGTTTTTACGCTCATGCGGTATTTATTATTTACACCCTCGACGCTTTTGCTCATGATTTTCAAACGTTGAAGCATAAGACATTTAGGCTGCGTGCGGATGTACGCTCGCACCGCTTGTTAAATATAATAAATGCAGACGGGCACATAGTTAATACGCGCTGTAAATTCTGCACAAAATTTTACGGCGCTAACTAGACATGCCTCGAAGTAGGGGAGAAAATGGCGCTGCGATAGAAGAAAAAACGTGCTTGCCAGTGAACAACTCCATAAATTCCCTTTTTAATGTTCATTTATTCTCGCGAAATTGCCATTTAAATGTAGCCTATAACTTTAAAATATATTATTTTTCTTCCACGGCTCGCAACTGCGCAATCATTTCCATCTGCTATGATATTATTTCGTTACGAGGCCTGGGAGGAACGTTGTGATTTTTTTTTCTTGTTCTTCGCATTGCGTGTTAATGGAAAATTTATATAGCCGCATGTCTTCCATGCTTATCACAAGGCCTCCGCACGTACTTTTTGGTACAAGTTTTTTCTCTCCAGAGCTGCTCCAGAGTTGCTTGCTGCCTGCTATTTCCATCTAAGATGTCTCGCGGATTTCTTTTAAAGAGCTGATGGTCAGCCTAAGTGGTCTTCCCTGCCTCAAGTAGTCAACCCTGTCTTTTGGCCGTCCGCCCTAATGTCCGCCTTTCTGAAGTTCACTACCCATAATTTTCTATCTTAGCCGATCTCACCCAACTATTAGTCCCAATAAATCAAGCGCTGCTTCATTTTAATGACCACTCGCAATGGCCTCGGTGATAAGCTGCTCAAAATAAGCGGGCAGTTAGTTCGGACAAATACCGAGTTAGGTTCAGCGGCTGCTGATATATGGCCGGCACTTAATTTGTATTCCTGGAACAAAATGGGAAACGAGATTTTTTTCTTCTTTTTACATCGGTACGTCCGTTCGCTGTTTTCAATCGAATGCCTTTTATGGGCCATGATCATGATGTGGCCTCTCCAGAAATACATTTTTTTTTCTTTTTTTCTGGCAATGAGATTCTTTGCTTATAACGATATTCGTGGACCGATATGCTTTTTTTTTGCCATCGTATTTTGGAAATGATGGAAGGGGGATATATGGAAACTTCAGTTTCGATAAGTTGACATTTTGGAAATGCGCATTTTCATTAATGGGTCATGTAAATGGCTCAACCACTTCGGGGACAAGCAAGAATTTTCCAACAAATTTCCTTAAAATCCATACAGGCTTTTTTATAGTGATTGCGGAAACTTAATGAACACTTCTCATATGTAGAAAATATATACAGTATATGCTTAATTTTAATCAGTTTGAACAAGTTTATTTTGTACGTATTGTAACTTATTTTGAGATTTTTTATTACTGTATATACAGTATGTATTTTGTTTTAATTGTTGGGAAGACATTTATAAGCAATATACAATTAGTAATATTAGTGCAAAAGAAATGACTTATAGTAAGTTTTATTACAAATAGGGAAAATGAATAGAATTTTTACCTTGGTACCAATATACCGATATACCTTGTATATCGGTGGGGATTAGTTATTGAGATTGCATGATATACAGGGTGATTCATAAGTCCATCACCACCCTGTGTCATTTCAAAATTACTGCGGCTACTGCAATGTGAGG
>JAQGAO010003410.1:0-17095 GCA_034697705.1 Ommatoiulus sabulosus | reverse complement strand
ACGCATGCAGTGGCGCCACTAAGCACACTGACCATCACGCTGATATCAGCGTTCATTGTGCGCCCCAAAGCTGGAAATAAGAAGATGAAAACAAGCAGGAAAGAAGCTGAAAGAAGCAGTCGAAAGTAAGCATTCAATGTGTTCTCACCCTTGCATAACTGACACGCCAATTGGTTTAAAAAGTCATTCAAGGGATAACGTTGTTATTAAATCAATTAATGCATTCTTTCTACACAAATGTGTCATATGACTTCTCGAGTGCCAAAAGTGTCGTTTGTAAAGCTTCTGCCTGACTGAGTACTGCTTTAAAGGTTTATTCCGCAGAGTAGCATTTATATGCATGACATGTAGGGTACTTAAATGCTTTAACTCAGTAATGATAAATTAAATGGACGGTTAAAATGCGTAAATTGAAGACACTGGACACTTTTTGCTGAAGTACAACGTAGTAGTTTTTGAATATATAGAAAATTCTCCTTAAAATGGGCGACACCACCCCCTACCAAATGGCATTTGTTTGATGACTGTATACGGCACTGAGTTGAATTGAATTGAAAGAGATATATGATAAACCACAGCTCGGGTAATCGTGGATGTTATGTTTTTAAAAGATACAAATATCACATTATAGTTGCAAATTCGCCAGAATTGACAAGAAATGATAAATGTCTCCAAAATTCTAGTGTGTGGCATCTCATCGGCACCTCGAGCTCCATTCATCGTCAATGGTCAGCCCACCAAGCTCGGACAGTGGCCTTGGCAAGCAGGAATCGCCCGAAAGGTGGAAAACATTGACGCAAAGAGCGAGGCTGACAAATTATCCTGGTTCATGCTGTGCGGAGCGTCTTTGCTGACCGAGTCTTGGGTGGTCACCGCTGCCCATTGCGTGACGGTCACCAGCTCAACGACTGTTTTGGACCCATCCGAGATGCGACTGTATTTCGGCAAATATTTCAGGGATGACGCAAAGGATGACTCTGAAGTTCAAACACGTCAGGTGAGATCTTGAAAAACTTAAAAATAGGCTACACCAAGTAAAAATCAGTCAAATATACATGCAATGTTTCTATTTAAGAAGTCATCATCGACACTTAAAATGTGTTCAATTCTATGAAATATGTTCTTCAATAAAATTACAAAAAAAAAATGATTTTAGCTTGTGCCACATATTTATAGCACAAATTTGTGGAATTGTGAGATGTTTTATAGGCTATACTTTAAAATTGGTTGTACGAAATATGTTCTAGCTTTAATATATTGCGACTTCAAACTAATGTACTGTACTCCAACAAAACTAGCTTTGAAAATCTTCCAATTGCAGGTTGCGGAAATCCACGTCCATCCAGATTTCAACCCCGTTCTTTTCGACAGCGACATCGCGCTTCTGAGGCTCAACGAATCCGTTAAACTGACCAGTCGCGTCCAGCCCGTATGCTTGCCGGACGTGTACTCAGGAATGAGCGAAAGGCATTTGCAACCTGGAACTATTGGAGTGGTGAGCAAAATAACACGCTTATAGTTCCGTTAAAATCTACAATACTAAACACTGCCGAATTCCTCAATCCGTCCAACGCATCATGTTTTTAGCATGGATGTGCAATATTCAGTACATGGAACTAGTGACAGCAATTTCGAAGTGATAAATGATGCATGTGTTACCAACCAGCAAAATTTGCTTGATGCACATTTATTGTGTTTTTTTTCTAACATTCTTCAAGAGAAGTGCATGCATGGTCAACAATTTCAGGTTCATTTTTACATACATGAAAATATGTAGTTTAAGATGCTAATTTCTTTGCTCGAATATAATCTTATAGGTGACTGGCTGGGGGGTTGACGAATCGGATAAGTACTCTTCGACTTTACTACAAGCGGATGTGCCTGTAGTGTCCAGTGTCGAGTGTGAAAATGGCTACAAAGATGCCGGAATTTCACTGTCCGTTACTGGCAACATGTATTGTGCTGGATATAAAGATGGTAAGCATTTTACTGATAATTCTTGCCTTTATCGAACCTAGTACTGATTTTAGTTAATTTTTCAAAAGACTGTTCGAGTTATGAAAAAAAAAAAAAAACTGGTCGAAATTTCATAAAAAAAAAAAAAAAAATCGAAATTTTAAGAAAACTTTTCGAAATTGAGAAACAACAATTCGAAATATTGAAAACCAATTCGAAATTTTTTAAAAAAGCTATTCGAAATGTTGAAAAACGATGGAAAAGTCCGTCGTTCTAAAATGGAGGTCGCAGAAGTTTGTTGTTCCAAAAAAAATGGAACCTGGTTTAAAAACATTTGGGAATCACTGCTTTTGACGAGAATGTTGTGTATATATTCTGAAATGAACATTGTACCAAAAGGCTTATTTTCTTGACACTTTTTGTGAAGGTGACAAACCGGACGCTTGCAGCGGGGATTCCGGAGGTCCATTCGTGATGTCGGAAGGTACGGGGGTACATGAAACATGGTACCTCGAGGGCCTCGTCAGTTGGGGCAGTCCAGTTGGATGTGGTCAGAGTCGCCAATACGGAGGATATACCAAAATCGCAGCGTTTATAGAATGGATACGACAGTTCATTTAACTAATAACTCCGTTCATCAGTATTATCGCTTACAACTTACAAAAAACCAATTCATTCATTATAAGGAAAGATTTGTTTATTTAGAAACAAACAAATCGTTGGCGTTATGGGTGGGTCAGTATTTAAAGTTTACGTTAAAATTGCGAAGAACACTCCAAGAGTAAATAAACTGCAGTTTTTCTATAAATCTACAGGGTATATAAATTGCATCAACAAGCAGAGTATTGCAATAAATTTCAGTTCTGGAATGTTACTGATTAGAACTCAGTGAACGTCCTTTTGTAGAAAAATCAAGCGCAGGCCGGGAAGGAATCTTAACTACCGTATTTGTACTATTTAACATTCGGATTTTTAATTACTTTTCCCGTAGAAGTACTTGAAAATGGTCATGGTCATTACAGAGAAAACAGCATTTTCATTGTATTTTCTTTGCATTTTACACGTTTAATAAAGACACATTTGCAGAAAAGAAAAGTTGCGACTTATCAAAAAGTTCATTTGCAAAGTATTCGATGAGGAGGAATTTGTTGAAAGGAAATTGTAGGCGTATGATAAAACTATTTTGATAAAATTTGAAAAACATGGTCAGATGCAAAATGTGCGAGAGATACAATTCCAAAACTCGACGTATGGTGAATTTTTTTTTTTTTTTTTTTTACGAAAACTGGCCTTGATGAATTTCGCGCCCTGATCAACGAAGTCACTTCCGGTGAGTTTGCGCCGCATTCCGCATCCAGATGGCGCTTTTCCCTCCCTTCATAAATCATCCCAATGAAATAATGCGTCGTCGCCTCCCCTCATCGTTTCCTCCGCATTCCCATCGTTAGGCCGTCGAACATGGCAGCGCATACGCCGATCGTCGCCGTTGCGTTGATCGTCCTGGCATCGCACGTTTCGGGAACAGTGCCTCCATCCGACACGTAAGTCCAACAATTTCCTTCATTTTTCATACAAATTTGCCCCCGAACTCGAAGTCACCCCTGTACATCAAAAACAGGCAAAGCACGCTTGCATTGGGGGAAAAGCAAGCTCCTGATGTGAGGGGGGCAGCACTCATCCCCTTTGCATTTCACTTTGTAAAATCGGCGCTGCTCTATTTTTGGCCCATATTTGCATGCATCCTGCGTGGCCAAATGCTGAATTTCGGGATTGCTGCGACATAAACCGGCGCGATGGGAACAAAGAAATTGAGTTAGAGGGGCATTCGCCGGCGATATTGATTTTCAATAAAAAGGTGCAGACGAATGCCCCATTAAACGAGCACGAACACTTTCAGCAAATGGCAGTTTCGCCAGCGCTTCCAAGCGATGAAATATTTAAAAAGTAAATAAATGAAATAATTACGACGAATTAGGTTCGTTGTGACACTCCTGAAAATATTGATCGGCCTGCCTGCAGATGCTGGATTGACAGGGCCTTTGTCTCCGGCTCTGCATCAACACTGTTTTTAGGCTAGTATCTGCACCCCATGTGCTCCTACAAAGCTCCTCCCCCTCATGGCCATTGAGCGAATTACAGTCCAAAAATTGTATTATTACTATTTTTATACGCGCGTAATGTCCGAGCTTTGTTCGGATTCTAATCCTCTCATGGCTCTCATCACTGTCCTTTTGTCAGAAGCATCCCCCTAGTCCTTTCGAATCTTCATCACCCTCTGCTGTTTCCCCTCATAGCAACTCCCTAATCCTTTCGCATCTGTCTTATCTTCGGACATCCCCTGAATTAACAACTCACTTATTCCGTCATTTACATCATCGTTGATGTCAGGGAAATGATTTCTTATTCAGTTCCTTGACGACTACCAAGTCTACTGCTTTCAAAAATGATACATTTCCAATGAAGTCCGAAATTTAATCCGAAGGACAACAAATTGTTAAGCAAATACTTTTAGATGTACTTTTTCGATACAATAGCCGTACTAAGGAAATCCCGTAGCTTCACGTAGATGTAAAACGTAAATGTAATTGTAGATAAAGTTCCGTTTGGTTGCGCATGCGCACTAAGCATTTCTTGCAGTCTAAAGCTATTTAATAAATATGCATATCATATGTTAATTAGGCCTACATGTATATATAATATACAATGCACTGGTATGTAAAACATGTATTTAAATGTCGCATTTGTTTTACATAGTATATCCCAAGTATTTTAAGTGTAAAAACCATGTTTGCTACATGTAAAAAAACATATTGAATATTTATATGCTACATGTAAAATGGATTTTTATACACGTGTTAACATTTGATATGTTCATAATGTATTTATTAGATAGCGTAGAGAAAAGAAATGCTTAGTGCGCACGCGTCGCCATGGACGGAACTTTATCTACATTTACATATACGTTTTCCATCTACATCAAACTACGGCATTTACTGAGTACGGCTATTGTAATTACAGTAAATGTGCCTTCCTGTTTTGACGTAAAACTACGTCTTTCCCCGACTTAAGAGGGTAGTTTTGGAGTTTCGGATGTTTTTAAAATGTCCGATTAAGTGTCCGAAAAATGGGACGTTTTTAATGAATGACGACATTCATAAAAAATCTGATGATGTCGTCAATCATTAAAATTCGGACGATGCATGGCGTCATTCATTAAATGATGATGATGACGCAATTCATTAAAATGATGATGATGGCGTCATTCATTCAAATTCTAATGACGGCATTCCTTAAAATACTGATGATGACGACATTTCTTGGTAGTGAAAAAACGAAATGATTGGATAATTATGATTACCTACCAATTGAAGCTGACGTCACTTGTCGATGAAGACATTTGGCAAATTGAGATGATGACGTCATCATTTACCATGCAGCCTCATATGTAGTTCTAAGTTAAAAATTGCCGGATATAGCACAGATATATGCTTCGGTGTTTTCTTTTTTTACTCATTTGGTAGCGAGTTCATGTTCTTGTAACCTTTGGAATTACATTTCTTATTACGAATTCACCAGATCAATTTCTGTGTTTTAGAATTTGTCAAAATACGACAAATTATAAGCGTTTATAATATAATTATGTATTGTTACATACACGGTGTATACTTCTGTTAATGTTGAAATACAATGTCACGTTTTTAATGATCGAGTCCATTAAATGACGCAATTGAAGTAAAAATAGCGTGTGAAAAAGCAACTGTCGACAAACGGGAGCACTGCAGGGTACAAATTATACTTGAAGTTGAAGAATATTAAATGGTTTTAGTTACCTCATAAAACTCGGGCTAAAATTAGCGTCTTGCAAATAACAAACTACGAGCGTATATTGACTATTCCTCGAACATGAGTTGCCCTGTTGAACCTATTTTGAATTTACAGTACAATTTAAAGTACATGTATGTTTGGCAACCATTATTTTCTCTAGCTTTTCAAACTTTTCACTCTTAAAAAAAAAGGTATACCATATTGCACTTTAGAGGTGCAATCGCTTGCTACACAGGGCGGAACCTTTTTTGGAGTTATCTGGAGTTATTCTTAAGTACAGAAATTTAAAGTTTACCAATTGGGGCTGCATCATTTTCTGTACTCTTTCTTTTACCTGCACAGTGAGAGAATTTACCATTGACAGCAGCAATTTCAGCAATATTTTTTAATGGTTTTCATTCCTTCTTCATTTTTTTATAAAAGAAACCTTAAGTGCGAGCTGGAAATGTAGTAAATAAAATAGCTAGTAGGCTGTTTTTAATAACATTTTTTAAGAATTTTAAGAGCTATGCACACTTACTGATCCACTATCATCAGAATCGTTTAAAAAAAGGGCACTTCGTGATTATGGCAGAAATAACTTTATCATATTGCGCTACTTTAGGATACCTGCAGTAAGATAGATTTCATACAGGTATCAATTTATATCTCACAAAACTATCAAATGAAATCTCAAATCGAATTTGTCTACTAGTTACCATGTATAGGTTGTTTTGTCATCAATTATAGTGTCATTCATTTGCCCTTTCAGAGTGAAAATGTGGGCTAGAAGTATCAAAAATGACCTCATCGAAGATATTGGTGACAAACAAATTTTCATGATGCTCAAACAGGTACATTATTACTGAAAAAACACCGAAATTCAGTCCAAAGGCGACCCATAAATTCATGATTTCCGAATTGTTTCATGACAGGGTTTTTCCGATGAAAGTAACTACGAAGTTTTAAATGGAAGCGAAATTGTCAAGGGTATGGCCACAGAAATGGCCAGCCTATTTGCCAAAAAAGTGGAAGCCTTACGGGTAAGTGCACTATTTTCCCATTTTGACACCAAAAATCAATGTTTAAACTTGTTTATTTAAAAATTTAAATGCTACATTTATAATTTTATAATTATTTAAAAATGTTTTTTGGAAAAAATATAAAAGCATTTCAGAAACAAAAAACCTGCGAGTTGGATAAATTATTCTTTAGCCAATACTACGTAAATAATTTTTTTTAAATTAAAGATAATAATATAAGTAAATTGGTCAAAAAGTAGTTAAAAAATAACTTTATTTTGTCAAAATAAAATTACTTAAACATTCTCTTCGGAAATGTTGCAATTCACCATTCTTTTATTCGAATTGATTATTAATAGCAAGGTTATACTTCATTAACAATTCTTTTAGAAATTACGGGATAAAACGGAAGAAGCCGTTTCCAATTACGAACATGTTCCCAACCTTAAGGTGAGATAGTAATTATATGCGTTTGTAAATAAACACTGGAAATACATGACATATTTACGGATATTTTTCTCAGCACTTACTTCAATTCTTTCACGAGTTGATTTTATGATAATATCGATCCATTTCAAATGCAAACTCCATCATGCCTATAGGAACTTAATCTTTAGAAACAGAATTATATATTTTTTTATAAATGTTGTTTTCTGTAGATCACCAATGAAATTTAAGTTGTAAATTACTTCAGACAACGCATGGGAAACTTAGGGAAAGTACCTAATTATGTCTCATCTTAATATATAGAGATTTCCCTGTGGATATGGTATGTTATTTAGAATGTTTTAAAATTTTTGGGATGGCTTCTTCATTCAAGCAAAAACAATAATTAAAACTATTTAATCATAGCACAGTCAATCTTTTTGTCGTCTTATAAATACACTGTAGTTCATGGATCTATTATTGCGAGTATTTCCTGTGTTGATGGCTGAATTTACGATCATAACCATTACTTTCTGACCCAATCTGATCATACTCAATTGCTTTTTAAAAAAATAAACAAGGTGGCCGACTTGAAACATTACGACATGAAGAACGGTGACTCTACGGAAATTAAAGCGAGTCGCGAACATCCCAGGTTTCAACAGAGGGTCAATTTCAACAAGTCCGGGGTTTATAGTCCTAAAGATTCGTACGAAGGTAATATACAGGCAGATGAGGCTGCAGTGATCGTAGCTAATTGTAATGCGCCACAGCAGGTGGTGTCATCTGTTGCGTGGTTTTGTAACCTTAATACATGTACTACATGTATATTCTTGACTCACGATTTTTAGGTTTAGATAAAAGAATTTTGAACGAGCTAAAATGGTCGGAAGCCTTGGATGTTGTTTTTAGAGAAAATTGGGATGAAAACAATGATTTGACGTGGCAGTTTTTTGGCAACAAAGACTTCTTAAGAATTTTTCCTGGTACTGTCTTGCCAAAAAATCAGTTAGGTTTACGTCTCATTTTCAATCACTCACAAATTCATATTCTAATTTCGCAGCAAGTCCTTGGAAGGGTGTGCCACTTATTCCCGCACAAGACAAGTACGATATTCAAGGAAGACCATGGTATGTTAATTTCATTAAAATGAATTACTTCTTGTTTTTGGCAGAATTCCAAAAAAAAAAAAATCAAAGCAATATCTGCCAAAATACAAAGGAATAACTTAAATATAGCTGTTACAAGATGTTAACTATTTGGAAGGCTCGGCGAAAGTTGACATTTCTTCCTATTTTGCAAAGATTATACTAAAAATGAACAAAAATTAAATTTTCTAAATTACACCAAAATTTGTTTCCTCTGTCCAACCTATCAAAAAACAAAGCGATTCATTATAATTTATTTATATTGTTGATGTCATATTTGAAAAGAACAATATACGTGTAGTAATTGACCATGATTACGAAGAACTTTTTTTTTCTAATTTATGCGAAACAAATTATGCAAAATAATATGCCTGTTTGTGAAAATTTGGGAAAAGTTTTTTTTCACATTTTTAGATACGAAATGAGCGAAATTATTTGTTTTAAATGTAGTCTTTAAGTTAATATTATATTATTGTTTTTGATCTAATAAAAAAAAATATTACAACAGAAAACGTTTCGATTTTGAATATTTTTGAAACATACAAGAAACGAGTATCTGGTATCAAAGAAGGCTTTTCTAAAATAATTCAAAATACAATACTATCAAATACATTATTCCTTCTGTCCCATCAGGTACACCCAAGGTTTGGCATCCCCTAAGGACATGTTGATACTCCTGGATGTGTAAGTTTTCGTTTTAAAAAAAATCAGAAATTTCTAATTCGCATTGGTTTTCAAGGTATTAATATTTTTGATGTTTTTAAATTAATCAGAAGTGGAAGTGTGCATGGCCAAACACTCGACATAATGAGGAGAGCAGTTAAAGCCATGCTGAACACTCTTGAGGCCAACGATTACGTGAACGTAATTTGGGTAAGAACATAGCTGGTAACACATGTTGCACCAAACTTTCCAATCGTCCAGACTTGCTTCTGTGATGGTCCGTAAGATAACCACTTAATTATCTGTTTAACTATATTGGCAGTTTAGCAACAGAATAGGCTATGTGTCCTGTTTTACCAAATTCGTGCAAGCCAACACTAGGAATAAAAAGGTAAACAACTGACCACCAAAAATAGGACTGATATTCGAATAATGCATCGATGATGTGCCTTAAATAGCAGATCTGATCAACTACGAAACCGCCAAAACCGCCATGTCTGACGTGCTCATCTCACTTTGAAATTCAGGTTTTTTTCGAAGGCCTTGACAAGCTGAAGGCAGCCAATTTGGGCAGCGCTGGAAGTGCCCTTAAGTTCGCATTCGAGCACTTCAGCAACGTGAGTATGGCTAGTCTTATCAAAGTCTAAATGCACCAAACTGATTAGTGTAAACGACGATCTCGACCGGAATCTTTAAAAACACACGTTGACTCTGTTTCTCGTTGTTTCCCAAAATAATAACTAAAACATGGTCTTCATGAGAGCAGTTCAGCGAAAGCAAAAAAGATTTCGAAGGAGCCGAATGCCACAAGCTCATCATGTTTTTCACCGATGGCGGCACTGAAAGACCGGATGAAGTGTTCAAGAAATACAACAAGGATAAAAAAGTCAGAGAAAGTTCTTGAAAATCTTTTTAAAATGATTTAATATTGAGATCGATAAGAGCCCTCACTCTCTGTTGTATTGCAGTTCAGGATATTCACCTATGCCATAGGGCCCCACGCCATTCCGATCCACACGATGAAGGAGATGGCTTGCCAAAACAGAGGTACGATTGTCTGGGTATCACCATGGCAACCGTATACCAAAAGCAAGTTTTCTGAGCAGGCCTAGGCAACACGCACTTGTGCCCTGGCAATTGCTACGCAACGACTAGATCAGACCGGATTAGTTGCTCAGCACGTGTTTTCTAAATCGTTGCCATGGTGCTACCCTAAATCAGTTGTTGCAAAATGGCTTCCCCCAAATGAAAATATTATCGGGGATCAGCCAAGAATGATATACAGTATGTATATCTTAATCCTTGACATTCGTTTTAGGCTTCTTCTACCCCATTTCCGCCGTTGCGGATATACGGCCTATGGTCCAGGCAAGTATAAGGTCGGTACTGCCCGACAGTAGAGATAACAATTTTAGGCAATTTAGTTAAAACAGGAGGTTTTAAACGCATTGCAGAACACAATCTGTTTTGAACTTTGAAACGTTGCTGAACATTGAACATATAACAAAGCCGTTGAAACATTGGCACTTCCTTGCCAATGCAACACTGTCGTAAAACAGATCAAAAAAATTGAAAAGAATGATAGGTGTGATATAGCAAGCGCACCGTCTTCTACAATCGGACAGCATACCGCCCTGTCGCAGGATAGATTTAAGACAAATATTCCGGAATGCTTAAAAACTGACAAGAAACATGTACATGTACATTTTCAGCACTATCCTAACGTGTTGGCCAGACCGATGGCACTGGCTGACAGCAAGGTGGAAACTTACAGTACTGCCTACGTAGATGCTGGGGTAAGGGCACCCATCCTAACTACAATTTTCTCATTTTTCAAAATATGCTAAGAACGTGTCATTGCAGGGTCTAGGAATGGTCATCACAGTCACCATGCCCGTATACAATCGGTCAGAGGAAAGCGTGAGTATTAGTAACAAACAAACAAACAAACTTTTACCAAAAATACTCAATTGATGCATTGTGGGTAACTGTTTCCGACAGGATAACCAAACAACAGCCGGCCTCGTCGGCATGGACACCCCCATCGAAGACATTGCAAAAAAAATACCCAAAGACAAGGTTATAATCCGTTTCATTTCATTCAAAATTCAATTGAAAAGAAATACTTTTCACTGACTAAGATAAAGTTCAAACATTTGGCCCGCAGACAGGTCCAAACTCGTACGTGTTCGCCATCACTCAAAATGGATTCGCCGTCCTTCATCCCAAAATGGTTGCCCAGGTAAATCCCCATCATTACATCAGAAGTAAAATGTAGCCATTTCGTTCTTTTAATGGCCAGTTGGTATTATTTAATAGGACGGTCATCTCGAAGATGCACCGGACATTGACTTTCTTGATTTGGAGAACAACGATCCCTCTCAAGAAGCCTACATCAACATGGTAATTTGTGCATCATACAATTTAAAAACATTTGTTATGACCGAACGTAAAACACCTTTTTTACGTTGAAATGTCTTAAACAGCTGAGAACGGACATGATCAATGGAAAGACGGGAAATAAACAATACCGGACTTATGTAAATACTGGAGATCCGGTAAGTCATTTAATTTTAAAGATAAATATACATGAAATTATTTTGTGTGACAGTCTACAAGAATCTCAGAGATTGCACGCAACATCTAATTTTAAATTGCAATGATGCTTGTACCTCTTACAATGTGTCTATATATAGTGTGTAAGGAATTTTGGACACCCTGTAAATTCGTTTCAGACCCTGGAACATCTAAATTCTAAATTGATGCCTGCCTCTTACATGATGTCCAGTGTGTGGGGAATTTTGGAGCACCCTGTAAATTCGTTTCAGACCCTGGAACATTAAATAATCATACAGGATCTTATGAAATCAGGATGATTTCTATTGATTAAATGATATACATGTACGTGTATATCCGAGAGTATAGGGGTGTTCCAAAATAAGTAGTAACGAAAGCCATGATTATTTGGATTATTGTTGTGAAAATGTCCACACAAGTACAGGGTGCTCAAATTTCCTAGAAGTCTGCCTGTATTGCACGACTTTGTCATAATTTCTATGTTTCATAATTAGTTCCACATCGTTGAGAAAAACATGACCTACTATTTCACGCCAATTGAAGGCACGTCTCTAAGGTATGCAGTAAAAGATATTCAAGGTTCTGTAGCATAAAATAACGGACCTAAAATTAGAAACTGACTAGAAAATGTCTGTGCTTTTAGTTTGGGAATAGCAATTCCAGAAGACAGGAAAGCATTCATAAACGCCAAAGGAAGCGACTATGAACGTGTAGAACGTACGTCAGTTTTATAAATTAAAAAAAAAATATATCCAAAATGATTGGGTGCACCATAAACCTCTATATCCCATATCCTCCTAATCTGAAAATGATTTATCATGCACCCTGTATCAATGCACGCAGTCAGGGTGTCTGATGAGCCCAGGACAGTACAGGAGGCTTGAACAGTAGTCTTAAAATATGATTTTAATTGATTTCATTATGTTTTCATGTTTTCAGAGCTAGATGTTAATTTCAATACAGAAGGTGTGCTTATTGCTCCATGGTAAGTATTGTTGACCAATATCGTGACGTCATGAGATTGTTTGGTCCGTTGTCAAGGTGTTACGCAAAATCAGCGCGACGCCACAGCCCCTCTTATCAATATGAACACACTTCCGTGGTGAACCAAGTTTGAACAAAGTGATGTAAAAAATGATTTTTTTTCGACTTTTTTCGACTTTCTAGGAAGTTTTGTCCGAGTGTGAAAGACAACGACAAAAAGTCTGACATCGAAATACTTTCGGAACAATTGGGAGAAAACCACTTCAGCATTTGTGAGTACATTTTGACTGCATTAAAATGCAATTTTTAGTTAATTATTACTGCTAGTTATGAGAGTAATTAAGTGGGTCAGTGAAATAAATATTACAAATCCAAAACCTAGCAACAACTTTAAATTAATTTCATAATTTTATCCACTACTGAACCAATTGGTTAAACTTGTACATAATAATTTTTAAACACATTATCATATTTTAAGATGTAACATGTACTTATGACGCCACCTAGTGGGCAGGGCGGGGTCATTAATGTGGAGTACATTGTGCGGAAAATTTATGAATATGAAATTCTCATTTATTTAATTATTTTCCTTCGTTATCTACAACATACAGGCAAACAAATTTCATCTTATTCATAAAACTACTTGTATTTTGGAAAACTTCACATAGATTTTTTGGTAGCTAGACCATTAGTAGGGCCTATTCAGAAAGGTTTAATGTATTTTTTTATATTTGTTTATGTAACGAAAAATTTAAAATAGACAAACCGTGCTTTTTCGTCACTTTCAGGTAATAAAGGTCTGATTAGACGGCTTGCCTTCGACATCAGACAAACAAAATCGACCCAACAGTTTATATTGAAGAAAAATGAAAATATGTTTCTCGGGTAAGCATTTTTTCAAGTTCTGGCACATTACAAATAGAAATACGCATTGCACGAGTACAGTTTATGTACGAGTACTTATCATCCTGGTTTGCAGAAAGTACAAATCCTCAATATTCATTGGTACTGACGGAGGCCTGATGAGAGTATTTCCTAAAAGGTATAGGACAACGCCTAGAGATGCAGATTTTAAAACTTAACACTCAATTTCGCAATTGTGCCATTAATTAACGAACTTTAAAATCTTTTTATTTTTTAAAATTAAGTCAAGTAGACAGTTTCGTCAATGTCAGGGACCCGTACACAGCTGATTACTTCAAGAAGGCTTTATATTACGCTCCTCATTTGTCGTTTTTTACATCCACAAAAATCAGTAAGTTTGGTTTCGTGACATTTCATTTTGCTCGTTTCTGCCACAGATGGAGCAAAGAGTATCTAAGGGTTGAAATATTTCAGTGGCTTGCACCATTCATGTTCTCTTTTTGCTGCAAGTTGGTAAATTTATAATTGTTACTGTATAATCTGCTTAAAAAATCAATGCCCTAAACTTCTTTAATTTCTACATTATTCATAATACCTCCAATTTTTTTACACTTTACTTAAGTATACCCAATTTTTTCCAGACGTTCTCAACTTTATATTTACATCAATTCGCACTGCTTTTAACGATTTTTATAACAATTTCCAAATCGTCCCTTTATTGTTTTATGTTTTTTAATGTTTTTAACACACGTTAATAACACATGGTAATAACACATATGTTGACCTTGCTCTCTGCAATTTCTTCACTGGCAATACTTTCAGAATTTGATAAACTTATAGTTAGTTTTTAAATTTTAAAGTATTTTCAATGTTTTTTTGTGTGTTAAATTTCAAAACCTTGATTAGAAAGCCACTATCCCGGGCCATCAGTTGTTGCAGTGAAGGCGGCAGTGGTTTCCAATGGCCAAAAGCCAGCAGGTAAGCTCCAATAAAACCTTCACATTTGTTCGTTCACATAACATAAAAATAAAAATCTTAATACATTTCACAGTGTATGGAATGCACCTCAAAGCACCAGAACTTCACGAAATGCTCAAGAAGAAGATAGGGCCGGATGGCTCAGGATGCCACGAAAGTGTAATGCCCGATTGCCCCATTCTCCGTTAAGTCATGGATTTGCGCACGTTGGTTTCAGATAACGGATCGTAAACGTTAAAAATAACAGAGAATGGAACAAACGGGCATTACCGAACCAAATAATATCGTGTGTGTCATTTCCAGAATGAGATTACAGTGTCTTGAACTACATGTACGTGGTTCTGTTACAGGACAAGACGGTATGTTATCTTTTGGACGACGGCGGTTACATCATCGCATCCAACCAGGAGGATCACCATCGACACGTAAGCGAGTGTTCATAAAGTCAACAAAATCAGCAGTTGGCGGAATTTGCGTCCATTTTATACACCACTGCATGTTTGGAATTTTGCATCATACTCTGAGCATGTTTGTTTCGATGGAACCATTTTCAAAAACTTCAGTTGAACACATCAGATTTATTTAATCTCGGCACAATTTCAGAGGGGATTATTTCTGGGTGATGAGGATCAGGCATTAATGTGGCATTTGAGCATGAGAAACGACTCCATTTACAAAAGGTCAGAAAAACACATATTGGCACGTTAGAATATTGTTGAATTTGTGATATATTCTCAAATATTTCGACAGGCGACTTGAGTACGATTACAATGGCGTTTGCGAAAAGATGGAATTGCGAATCAACGCCGCGCCTAGGAACCATTTTGTGGTAGGACTCACCCTAATCAATTTAATGAACAATTTAGGTGTCATGGCGGTCACGCCGATATTGGGGGAGGGGGGTGTAAAGATTGTGCCCCCACAGACATTTAATGGGCAAGATTTTCGAGAATCCATTTCTGAGGTAATTAAGGGTAGAGAAGGCGAATGAATATCCTTAAATATCCTTAAAAAGTTTTTGTTTAAATTTTGCCTTTAAATTAAGGAGGGTCGTCCATTATCAGACAATATCCAATAATTATTCAAGATGACTGACATCTATAACAATTTCTTTTTAAATACGCAGCCAACCCTCGGCACCTTGGCAAAATCTATCGTTCACTTACTGATGGACGCCATTTTGTGGTAAGCACGTGTCCACACTGGTCAAGATATACCTATTTTGTTGTTGTTGTAAATCCAGTCTCTCGCTTTTCAAAACACAGGTTAACGGTGACCGGTAGCAACGTGATGACCACCGTTTCCGGTCAGTTCACCGATTTCGCGCCCGTCGGAAAGGTGTCTTACACCTGCACCAAAGTGCGCACCTTGTACTACCCCCATCAGATGAACCAGGATGGCAAAATGGACAACTGCAACTTGAATAACAACTGCACCAGGTGCGAGTTTGATGTAGCCCAACTCTCAAGAAACGTTAATTGGGCAACAGGGAACTTAAATAAAGTTGATTTCTTTGCAGGGAATTCAGCGCGGTGCAAATCCAAGAGAGCAATCTGCTGCTGGTGGTGGCCACTGCCACTGCTGCTTGCCCTCTTCATCCCTGTCAAGATGTCACAGTAAAACACAGGCCAGAAGAGAGTATCCTTTCAAACTCCAATTTACTTTTCAAGGTTTTACAAAAGTGAGATGTGACGTCCAAGAGGAAAAGTATGTTGAGCTGGCGATTTTACACGTTACCAAACATTTGAAAGAATTTACAGGAATTTTCAGAACTTCGTGTGAGTTTTCGAGAATTTCACCGCAAAATGTAGGCTTTTTATCGCCCTTGACCATTACTTATCAGCCGGTGGACATGATACGTGCGAGATGGAGACAAGATACAGAAAACGACCAAGCAGCAAGCAGGCTTGTTACGCCAACAACAAACTGGTAACACTGGCTTATCTTGCAGTATCTAATATTTACATATTCCCCGACTTATCTACATTGTATGTTACTAAATTTCGTAATGACAATGATTGATCTGTAACAAATTTGGGAAAATTCGCTTAGTAACCAGTTAAATATTACTTTCTTGTGAATAATTTTTACGTATAATCGTGAATTTATTTTTAAATAATATAGAAATAATGGGAAATGACATGCGAATTGAACACAAGGCCGTATTGTGCCTTTTTTGGTTCTCAGTTGGGAAAGTCCCACAAAACGCCCTCCTCCCCTCCCTTAATATTTGAAAAATTTCGAAAATATCTTTTTCGAAAAATTTCGCTGTTTTTTGGAATTTGCAAACTTTTCAGAATAACTTCAGAAATTATGCAAATAAAATCGCACATGTTTGAAAAAAAAGCTCAAATTTTTGAAATAAACTTCGCCCATTTTTGAACAAAATTCGCAGGCAGATGTGTGGCATTTCGCAAATGTTTCCACTGACAAAGGAATATCTTACAAATTTTGTAAATTTACTTCGAAAATACAGTATTATTTTTTACATTTTGATGACCCCTACCCCCGGCGCACCCTCGTCGTTTCGTTACTATTATAACGAAATCCTGATACCCTTTTTACTGAATACAGTAGAACCCCTCTAATCCGTCATCTTCGGGACCGGGGGTATGGTCGGAACGCAAAAAAGGTCGGATTATCAGAAAAAAGTAAAATAAACTATCTTTCAAC
>JAQGAO010003409.1:0-17095 GCA_034697705.1 Ommatoiulus sabulosus | reverse complement strand
GCTGCGGCGTGTGAAAAGGTATGGTGCCAGATTAGGCTTGGATGTCTTTAAGAAAGGGCCATGGGCTAGATCTGACACCTGTATAAAACGGTTAATTTAAAAATAAAAGTCGGAACTTTGGAAAAAAAAGCATGGTCAAAAAAAAGACCTAGACTTAGCTAATTATTATTGGTGAGGTCTGCAAGGGAAGGCCAAAAGTGCTCGATCAGAGCACAAGGGTACGTCAATGTGACTTCAGATTAATGAATTGTTTAATAAGAATATACGTAAACTAGGCAAACGGCAATTATGCTGAAAACAAGAATTAAAAATTAAGAATATAGAATAAATATCTGAAATACTGCTTTTTACACTATAATCCAATGCTATCATTAGGAGTATAGGAGTTTAGGTAAGCACATATAAATAACATTTGTAATAATCCAAGAATGCGTGGTATTTTTGTTGATATTAATCCACAAAGGTAGAACTTAGGCAAATCTGCCGGTGGGTAGACAGAATTGCTAACAATGGGAGAACAGGTAAGCGTTTGAATTTGTTGATGATGTTTTAGTAAAAACTGCACAGTTCGTTAAGTTATAAGTTGAAAAATAAACGTATTCGATGAGTTTTTGTGATAACATTTTGGACACACGTCCCCCCAAATTGTATACAAAGGCAGAAAAGGGAAGGTTTGAAAAAAAAATGAACACAACACCAAAAAAAGAAAGAGCGCAAATCGCTGGCAGGAAAAATGACGAGCCAGAGACAAAAAGGCGAGGGACTGCCGGGCGGTAATCAAAGGCAAAAAAAGAAGACAAAGGCAAAAATCGTGGGTTGCTGGGTGCCAGGTTAAAGGGGCACAACGAAAATGGCGAAATCCAAAAAAAAAGACGAGCAAAGAACGAAAGTTTGGAAGGTGTAAATAAGCCCGATACTCACAAAGTCGTGGTAACGTTTTGCGCCTGTTGAGAGGGGGCTAGCTGGAATCAGGTCCCCAATACTGTAGAATTACAGTGTTCTCGTAATAAAAAATTAAAATATAGTCCATCTACTTATAGGTATCCATTCGAAGACTCAGCAAGGGATGATAGTCCAATTCTTAAGATGTAGAAAAAGTAACAACACGGTAAGTTCATTATATTTTGATTTATTCGTAAACTAACTTGAGAAATAAATCCTTTACTAGGTATACAGGGTAATCTTTGGTAGCACATAACTGATAACAGCAACAAATGAGGTTCATTCTACACTTGTAGAATATATTGGTACAGTAACTGAAGACAAGGCTAAAAACAAGCTCTTATATAGGAGCCTTTTGGTGACTCCCCCAGAGCATGCTTTCTACCAATAGAAGGCTGCTCTGGGATGTAAAAAAACGTTTGTGCCCATGATACACCATATCTGCTACACTGTACATTAAGGTGTAGCAAATGTGGCGCCGTTAATGGGCTGCCTATGTTGTAATAACCCTGTGACCTTTTGGTCATGAAGTCAACTTAATCAAACCTAATATTGAACCTTGAACTTCCTGAGGATTTTAGGGAATGCATGTCGCACATATTTGCATGATTAATATTCCTTTGGGAATATATAATACGAGCATATTTGTATGATCAGGAGAGTCAAAGTTTCGCTGTGGCATGCGTTGGAGCTTCCTTCGGGGAAGGCTCGTCACTCCCTTCTGGGCAGAGGAGCCGGGACCCGGCCTCTTAGAGATTGTGATTCGTTATTAAATGTTTAACATTATAGTGGTGGAGATATTGTGCATTGGGGGCCATCTGCCCCTGACTGAGTAATATTGTGGTGACTGATATCTTAGTTGTGTGAACTTAAGGTTAAATAAACTGTTGAGCCACTATTTGGAGATGCCCAAGCTGCTTATTGTTGGGGATTAATCCTCTTGGTCGACTGAGTTGACCCTACTTCCAGCCCCGGACCAGGGGCAGGTTATCACAATGTTGTTGCTACGAAAAAGGATAGACTTGCTACTCAGTTGCAAGTTTAATTACTTGCAGCTAGCTTAAGAGCAAAAGTGAAGTGTCCAGTTAATGAAAACAATACCTCTAGAATATAGAATAAACGCTTTGATATGCTGCATAATTCTTATTGGTCATATACAGTGGATTGTCTGGGCGCCTTTCCTTTATAAGGACAGTGTTTCCACCAAACAGTGTCGACCAAATCTCTTCTTAACGACATAATGTCAGTTCTCCTAGTCTAGGCCAGACTGAGAAAAAAATACAACTTTTATCTACAAAAAAAATTTGTATATTTTATGTTAAAGAAAACCATTGTTTTCTAGTGACACAAACTCAACTTAGTACTACACAATGTTTTGACTACTAACTTTGGAATACTTTGCTCTGGATTAGCTGACCTGGATGTCTCACGACATTTATATCCTCATAATGGAACAAAGAATTGGAAATAAGTATCAAACATTTGATTGCCTCAATGTTCACAAAATAGCCATAGCACGTGTAAAGTGTAGTTAAACACTCACATCGCCTTGCAATGTGCTAGCTGCCTCGGACTCTCCAAGAGTATGTTTGGGTTAAAGCCAATATTGGCATCACCGGGAATGAAAGAGATGACACCTTGGCCAAAGCAGCATCCTCACTGCGGGTGGCTCTTCACTTTAACCCCTTTCCGTTATCTTACGCCAAACATCACTCGCGGCTTCACAGCGTATAGTTATGGGCCCAAGAATATGCCGCTCAGCCGATGCACTTCTTAACCACACAGTTCCTCACCGAAACCTCACCTCAGGAGAGCCGCAGACAGCCACACACATCTTAGCCGAGTGAGCTGCATTCTGTTGAGAGCAGCAGTACCATGGAGTCCCTAACCATCGAATGTCAGAGAACGTAGACATTGATGCGTATTGGGACTTTGTCTGTAGCAATGAATAAGCTAGCCCGCCTGAACCGGGGCCGTCCCCCCTAGGTGGGGAATGGGGCTCAAGGTACTCCAGAATCTCTCATGGTTTATAATATGTTCGATATTCATTACATCATTATTCTCTTGTGCGCAAATGTATGTATGTTGATGTTTTCGTTTAGGTTTAATGTCAGGGTAGCAGTGGCCATGTGCAGTGTGCATGTTACAGGGTGCTGTGACGCCGCGTGTGATTGTTTAGGCGTTCACCTGAGCGCGGCACATGGGGCGCTTTTCATGGGAGCCCATTTAAGCGGGCGCCAGTGTGATGTGCGATGTGGTGTGACCTGGGAAGAGGCGACACTGGCAGGGAGTAGTGTTTTATGTGTCGGTGTGTCCCACAATACTTCCTCAGCGAGCAGCATCCTCCCCCGGATCGCCAGTGTTAAATTCGCGTTATTCGTAAATAGCGCGCATTTGTCACGGACACCCATGCAGACAATCTGGGACACATGATAATTATTGGGGGGTGAAGGTAGATACCTTTTCTACCTTCTGTAAGTGTTTTCCTTCCTTCTTAGGCATTAAGTGGAGGTCACTTTCGATGACCTATTTTGTCCCCTCCCTATCATGTGACCTGGATGTAGGTTTCTGCTGGTGGCCCGTTCACCTTCGTTGGTGATCCCCACAGCGACGTTTGCTAGTTTACCGGTTTCCTGTTTGACTTGATTTCTTCACTTCTACTCCAGACCTTCACAGTGACCAGGTGTGGTCACTCTTAGCTCTTGCAATAAAAACGACCATGTGTTGGTTGTATGCCTTGTCTGTGGACAAGAGCATGTCAAAGTTAGCTTTAAATTATTAAGGAAATTGGTTTAAATCAAAGAATTGCCATTGGGAATGCCACTATAGGAAAGTGTAAGTAATTGAAGACTTGTGTTTATTTTCATTTGCATTATTCTTTCCACTTGTTTTTTGCACGTGTCTCGTTAGTCTTAACAGGCACGTGCATATTGTAACTGGTAACTTGTTCCAACCTGTGTGGTGGAACCCACTTTTTTGTCGAAGTGTTTATCTTTTATTTGTGTTAATAAAAATATGTACAGGCGAACTGTTGAATGTTTTTGTGGCCTTTTTGCGTGCGCATGTTTCTTCCTTTTTGTTTAGGACACATGCGTGACCAAATCCCTAGGACGATCTAAGCCAGTTCCAAGAGAAAGGTAAGTTTTATTTTGGAAGGCACTTTGTCCCAAATTCCAGTCTTTGCTCGTGTTATTCCTTGTAGCATCCCAAGCCACTCATGCTTGGGACAAGTTGAATTCAGAGCCCAGCACTGTGCTAGTGTCTGGGAACCCAAAGCTGGATTTTGAGGATTGCTGGGGGTTCTATGTTTTTGCCCATAACCACATGTTTCCATGTCCCAAAGTGTTTCATACGAGAGAGAGGTTCAATTCACGCGCTCAGATAGCTTGGTAACGTGCCGAGTGCGATAAGAAATTTTTCTTTTGGTCCTATGCACCCCGTTACCATTATCTCTGCTGACACAACGTGCAATGTTCTGTTTTTAACAACAGATGTCACTAGCATATTCCAGGGTACAAACGCCTGTCCTGTTCTGTGTTTCTATCCGCCATTCATTCAATTGTCCCCCATTGTTTTACCTCATTGTTCCTCTACGTGCCCTAACCCTTCTAATCTAATAGTCCATCTCGTGTCCCATAATGCTCCCTAACACTCCCATATGCGCCATATCCATTAAGGGCACACCCCCCTTCTGTGGGAAGTGAATCTTCAAAAAACTTTCAATACAACACAATAGGAAATTGGTGACAAAGTTCTCCTTAAAATAAATCCCCTTAGTTAAAAAAAAGGGTTATTCAGCCAAACATGCACCTAAAAAAGATGGTCCATATTCAATTTACAGAATCCACTCACCTAATACTAACGAAATTTGGGATGATTCCAGAATTGGGATGACATCAGGAATTTTTCAAGTCCTGAGTAAGTTAAACAATATGCTGTTGTTCCCAATGTCAGAAAACAACCAGTAGGAAGACCTAAAAAGACAAGTACACCAGTTATTAATAATTCACCTTCACAAAATTCACCACACACTTCAACATCCAGTTTAAATTGTAGAAAATCAATCAAAAATTCGAACTTTATCATCAGGATGGCTGCAACACAAGTGTCACGACTAACTGATACAAGTGTTGAACACGCTTTGCTTAACACCAGCTCATCTGCTGTTTTGAGCGTCGTATAGGGCAATTCGAAAATGACCAGTGCGAGACAAAAATGGGTCATTCCAAAAGTACTACAACTCAAGCATCACTTGCTAACCCTAAATTCGGCTCAACACTTCCCCAAGGATATGAAAATGTCCCAGATTGCCATGAACAAATTAATGTACCTTAATTACTATCTAAAACTGTCCCTACTACCTCTATAGGCCAAATTATACATCTACCAGCACGTTTTTGCTTGTTCGGTCCTCAGGCCTTAGAGAGCAAATCATTGCATGCATCAAAAATATTCTTTTCAGAGATTTGATGAAGTGGTCCAATTTGTAATGCCATATCTGCATCAACAGGGAGATTTAAGCCCTGTTTGCATACATAATTTTGCTAGGTGACTTGCCAAACTTGCAAAGGTTGCTAGATTCTTACTAGATAGTTCCAAACTGACCCCATTCCCCCCCATTATTCTGAGGTTGTCAACAACCATTTATTTGTGGGTGGTGTGAAGGAAAAAGATCACCTCTTAGTCTCCAAATATGCTGGGTGCATGGAGTTTGTTTGAACTCCAATTCCCCATATTTATGACGACCGCCATTTTTCTTTTAATAAACCTCAATGTCCGAGTTCATCTCTAAAATTTCGCATTTTTAAGGTCAGTTCACTTCTCAGAATGAACCCTGTCTGTGACCCATCCCTTCTAAACTTTCTCACAAAAAATTTTATCTGCTGTACAGTTGGATTTCTTACCAGTGTCCATTTTGCTTCTGTCTTAGCTAGCCTACACATCTTGCTCTGTCAGCTAGCTAAAGGTTTTACAAATTTTCAAATAAAAATTTAAGTTAACTTACTTTCTGCATTTTCTGCTGTTGTAACTATAATATCCAACTTATGCACACCCGTATTTAATGCACAAATAATCCACACAAATTTGCAATTTTTCCAATCCAATTGGACAAATATCCATCAGAGTTGCCTCCAGAACTTTCTCCTGAAGTTTACTCAATAATAGATGATATAATTGCATCTTATAGATAGGACAACCCGAACTTGTCTATGTCTACTGCTTCATTAAGATGGTCACTAGCTTGGACTAGTTACCGCTTTCCGTGATTTCCATATTGAAGGTCTCCTGAATTTAGTCGAATGGGACGCTTACCCAGAGTATATCGTCCACAAACACATATACAAAGTGAATCCTATTGGGATCTAAAGTTGGGTTAACGACGTACCTTACATTGATTTCTCCAGTGATGGTGTTTACTATGAAGACCGGAATGGAGCCGATGATGGACTCCAGCAATGGAACAAACCCGCTCATATTTTACAGAATAAAACACTTTTTAATGATAGAAATAATTCGTATTGATGTGATAAAATTCTGGATCATACAACAACACTCTTTGGGGCAAAATCACGATACGAAAGGATCGTGTCCGAAGACACCAAAATAAAACAAAATCTGGAGGGGAGGATAAAAATAAACGGCGGCACAAATTCACACTGCAATTCCAAAACAGTTATCGCCAAAGATCGCAATCCAATCTTAAATATTATGCGTCTCTATGACAAGGTAAAAGGCACAAATCCGAATCCCTAATCACGATTGGATCACACAATTTTCCAAACGGGGAAACCAAATGGGATGCGAGGAACAAAAGACAATTTGGAACATCGAAATCTATATGGGGAGACGGAAGATTTAATTTTGACAATTATGCTTTTACAGATAGTAGGGATTGCGACCAGGTGTCCCACAAATCCAAAAATAGGTAAGTTAATAAAAATGGAGGACTTCAATAGATTTGGAAGAATCGGAAAGGATTAACTTTGATGTAAGAAGGATTAAATGAGCTAGATCTGGAAATTTAAAGTAAATTGATTAAATTGAAGGGAGTTCGAGTATATTTACTGGCTGGAAAAGGGTGGGACCCCAGCAACACGTCCTTCTTCCATTCAGGATGGTGGCTCTCTGTCTCTCCCTCAGCAAAATCCCAACATGCACTTTCAAAACAACACGAACATCCAAATTTCAAACAATAAAAATGCTAATAAAAAAGTTCTCTTCGTTCTCCCTCCTTTCTTTTCTTTATGTTGATGTACCTCGCAAAGGGGGGCAGGTGTTCATCTCCTACTACCTCGTCTTTGTTCTTTATTTGTTAAACTTCCCACGTTATTCCAACGTGGGAGGGGTGGGATGACCAGTTGACTTCCCTTCGCCAAGAGGGGCAGGTGTTTTTCTTCCCCTTTTCATCATCTTGATTAATTCTCCTTTGTATTTCCCACGTTATTTCACTGTGGAAGGGGTGGATGATGCCTCAGCCCTTCGCTTCCTCTTCGATCTTGCCTCAGGAACCGTCGAGAAGTTCCTTCATATGTGAGGAGTGTAGAGGGAAAAGCAAAAGTATCGTCACACCCCCCAGATGGAAGACTGTAGCACTACCATCTCCATACGGCGATACTTAGACCTAATGCCACTCCACGACCTATGGCATTACGCACCGGGCCCCACGGAAGGCGATGGGAGAGGTAACACCAGAAAACAGGCACGAACACATACCGGAGGAGGAAACACGGATGAAGGCACCGACTGATGACCAAGGAGTACCGCAGGAAGTAAGATGGGGGCACCGAAGGTGGATTAAGATCAAGGAAACCATCATCCACTTCCTGCGCACCAGGATCATGGTCATCGAAGAAGTCCTCCTCTCCATTGAAGACATCGTCATCCCCATCGGAGAAGTCTTCATCATCCTCCAGGAAGTCGTCAGCATCCTCCACATAAGACGGGAATGTAGGGTTGTGCCACATTGGTAAAGGATGGTCTAGTCAGGCCAGTTGGCCTGCATCCAGACGTCGAAATTAGATGTTGAGGAACGCCATGTCCAGATGGTTGATGACGATGGGCCCCCTAGGATAGTGATGAATGGCGCGACGAGTACGAGGGATGGTGTAAGCTCAGTGCCAATGGAGGTTACACGATTCGTATGTGTGAGCACCCCGTACGCAGTGATGACATAGCTTCCTGCCGTGAGCTGGCCGAGGAAGAAGGGAAAGACGCAGCCAAGCATCGTAGTCCCTATCTACAGGAACCGGGAGGACGTAGGCATCCTCGATGACCACCTCGGCATACAGTTCAAAACGCTCCTGATATTTTGTTAGTAAGCGTATGTTGCAGCGTAGATTCCATGGGATATCGGCCAGATATTGCTTCATGACTTCATGACCCCTTTTCGGAAAGCTGCTTAGGCAGCTAAACTCTTTGTGAAATTCAATATGTGTAGCACCTTCCTTCCTAAAATAAACAACGTTTTGGAACCCCCCATGTTTAACTCTGGAAGGAGAGAGTTAGATCGCCTCCTACTGTACCAGTATGTGGGGTGGGTGACTAGCAATCACCAATGACATAAGTTCAATTTAAGAATGCAGCACGTGCCCAACCCTTGCACGTGTGCAGACAGTGGCTTCGGAGTTTCCAAAAATAAAGTAGCCAAGTTGGAATCCCTATCTGCAGGCAATAAATGTTTATGGCCTACAGCCACTGGTCAAATTAGTTACAGTTACACCCCTGCAAAGGGAATCCCACTCCCATCTTTCTTGACCAGTAAACAAATTGGAAATCGAAAAACTCACACAAAGAAAGGCATCAAAAGCTGCCATTTTCTTACATTAAACACTTTGCTCAAAAGATTAAGAAGGAGTTCATTGACAAAGGTATTTCCCCAAGTCACCCATAAGTTTAGATTTTTACATAGGAAAGCGATCGTAAGTAAGCCTATACATTTTAACCACAGCTGATATCCGAGATTCGAAGCTTAAATATGAATTTTTAAAGGAATATTTCCATGATAATTACAGCACAATGAGGCCTAAAAATCATCTTCCTACAGCATCTGTAGTTAGGACCCCAGGCATGGATCCCATTTTTCGGCCACGGCCACCTGTTCCTCCATACCAAGATAATTGTATCCCCTTGAATAACCATGCAGTACCTGGATTTCGAGCACATTTCCAATATTATCCGGAAGGTAATCCAAGGGTTCTTCAATTTCGGCCACTTTATTCCATCACTAACAACATGACCCCGTGGTTCTGGGCCAATTTTTATGCCAGTGGATTTAAAAATCCTATGGTGTACGCCATTTTGCAAGCCAAGCTGGCTTCCATGTATTTCCTGCAGGATTATGCATTTCTCCTGCACCAACAACAGCCTACAACAGTTCCGCCATTCTCTCCACATATTCCGCCGCCTAATTATCCTTATCACGCGTGAAATAACATGGAAAATCCTGAAATTCCGGCCTCGAACTTTCAACAACAACAACCACATGGCTACGAGCAAAATGCGCCTCATCACTCCACACCTGAGCCATTTTACGGTAGCACACACTTCCGGGGGTCATAATTTGGTTGCGCATAATTTGCCCCCCCCTACGGTGGCCCCTAATAACGTGCCATTCCAACCGCAGCCATTGTATAACGCGGACGCCATGCTTTCTACACGCGGTTCGCATCGGGATGGATGCGCGATCACGATCACGTCGTCTACAACTCAGTTTGGCTACCAGAATCAAAATCAACAGGTGAGCGACGCGAACGCGATCGCGCCATCCGGCTCGGCCAATTCCGCTACGCTTACGGCTCCGAGCATGGACGACCGTTCGTTCGGCTCGGGTTCCGTTGTCTCCGCCTCGCGCACCATTACTCTACCCGTTAGGGTTAATGTGGATCGCGAGGTCGCTCGGAGCATAAACGCTTTTTCGGGCGTGAACATTTTCCCCTAGCATGAGACCTAGATATTAGACTAACAGCTCACGAGCTTCAGGGGACAGAGAAAACAACATGCGCCATAGGACCCCCCATTGTTTCACCATGCCAAACAGTTTTAACCCAATACCTGCTCATCCTGTGGTCCGACCAGCTATTCCAGTGCAGAATCCATGGGCCCATCACTTCATCCCCGTTCAGCAGCAGATTGCGGCCCTTTCTCCATGGTACTGGGCCAATTATCAGTTGAACAACTATGGATCACCATTGGCCTATGCTGTATTTTCGGCCAAAGCAGCTACAATGTTTTTCATCCAGGAATGCGCACATCTGATGCCTGGGAATAATCCACCACCATGGCCGATCTACACGCCACATTATCCGCCGCCGATTTTCCATCATTCCGCGCAGATGGGGAACAAATTCCTCGGATGGGGGAACAAACTCTACGCGGTCATTTCGTGCTTGCGTAACCTGTTTTTCCCTCAGATAGTGTTATCTTGAAAAACAGGCTCTTACTGCATAATCAGTTTTTGTTCTAATAGTATTTAGCCCAGTGTCTGTAATCTAGTCTGCTCTGGTGCAGTAATAAATCATTATTTGGACTTACCGTGTTCTAGGCTCCTTCGGTCGACCACTGGACTCTCCCTCTGGACCTGAAAGGATACCAAATAAGTATAAGGACATAAACTTTATTTTTTTATACAATATTTCATCACGAGAAAACTGCTTGACTCAGTGTGTTGGTTGATATTCTATTAACCGCCTCTCATGAGAGCTTATGGCGAGTGTAATAACAGACATTAACTTGGAAGGATGGGCAGAGTTCTGCATATGTGTTTTTAAATCCTGTAGGATGCACAAACACATAAGCAGGCCCTGCAACTTGACACTTGTTGTTGCCAAGATTGCCAACAAGCAATAAAACCACTCTAAGGATGGGCTTGGTGACAAAACACATAATGCCTTGCTCAGCATGCGGTGTAGCATTTCCTAAAGTGCTATGCTCCCCAGAACATAACATCCGAACATCACACTGAAAGGACAAAATATATACCTGCAGTGCGCTGGGCGTGCAACACTGCACAATCCTCAGTCACTGGCTATAGTCCATTTCAGCTGACTTTTGCACGCATTCCATGTGCCCCCCAGGATAATTTGATGCAATTCCACAAAATGTGTTTTGACCCTGATTTAATATCCACCAATCTCAGGGAATTTTTCGAGAAAAAGCCGCGGTCCTGCTGGATGTCGTGGCCGACCTGGAATCCCACCAAGATGCTAGACGAATCAAGCAGAACAGCGCTGCGAACTGCCCGCCTTTTTCTATAGATGATAAGGTGCTGGTCAAAGTGAATCCTATTAGCTCCAAAGCTAAGGGATATTCGGTTAAACTGGCCTCCAAGACAGATGGTACTTTCTATATTACGAAAATATTATCCCCCAATTCCTACGAAATTATGAATAAATCTCGTAACATCACCTTGGGTATCTATAACAGTAAAGATTAATACCCATTTCCTACAGGTGATGATGACACTGCACGCACCAATGCTCCATAAATAGCTAAAAAACAGAGCGGACGTCCTAAAAAGGGTGAGGATACTGCAGTCCCTCATTCCCAAGCTATACCGCCTGTTGTCACTCCTGAAAAGTCAGTAGAATCAATAAATTCCAGCAATTCTCCCATACTTACGAGATCAGCTGATTCAGTGAATTCTCGCATGCCTGTAGTGCATCCACCCTCACCAGCTGATTCCCATTGGAATCACCCAAGCTCCTCTGGTTCTGGACCGACAGCGCCATCTAGTGCGTCCTCGAAGAAATGCGCGCTTTGCCATTCCCCTTCAGACACATTGGCCTCGTCCATCCCAGCCATGTGCGCGCCTTCATACAAAATGAAGCGTGCTTCAGACACTCGTCATACAAACGCGCATTTGAATACTCCAAAAATAATTTCTAAAAATTCACAAAAGACATTAATAAAAGTGTTCTTTCCAAGTCACCTGAGTCTGATAATAGCGTCCCATATCTAAATGCTCGTGGCAGACAAATCAAAAAACATGCTCGATTTTGTCACACAATTACTGTAGACCTTCGAGTTGATGTCCTAAAATGCTTGGAAAAACATACCCCACAAGCATTTGAACGATTTTCTAGATTTTGCGAACCTTATATTCGCCAACAAGGTATTTCCAATAGCATTGCTAGATCTGCATTTTGTAGGCAATTGGCAATTCTACATTTCCAGCAACTTGATCGTTTAGACCAGCCTGGACACAACCCTCGCAATTTTTTTTGTATGGCCATCTGGAAATTAGCCAGGGCTGGTCAACTCTTTCGAGACCATAAGATGAGCACTAATTTGCAGCCCAGCATAAACAAACTTGTTGCCCCCCCCTCTCGATATTCGAACCCGGTTTTTTTGAAAGTGACCGCCTTATTCTGGCCAAGTATCTTGCTTGGACAGAGTCGGCCTAACTGATGTTTGTAGCAAAAAAACACAGAATGGGTTCAGGATGTATTGGCCATTGGGTGGGTTTGCAATTTCTGAAGTTTCACCATTTAAAATCAAGCGTGACAATCAGCTCTAAGAAAGTTTTATTGCCCTACCATTTTCGTTTTCGAATTTTACTAGTGTTCATTTACCACTTCCTTTGGGTTTTTTGGAGAGCAAACATCTCTGGACATTTTGTTGGTGAGCATGTTTTAAGCTTAAATGCGAATTTTGAATTCAGTGATCAAGCATGTATTCCAAAAGTTGCGAAATTTTCTCCACAGATTGGGCACATTTTTCTTTTGCGTATATTTTGCTTTGGTGACACTTTTACGATGAAACGCGCGCATTCTTTTTCGGAAGACCGATCTAATCACCCACATGTGCGTCGAAGGGGATCAGCTGATCCCATTGACATTCCACCAGACATTTTGTCGAACTAAAATCGATACGAAATTTCTCACTCGGACACTATAGATTCCGTCAGAACTCGCGCTGATACACCAAAACTACAGGATTCTACACCAGATTCCGTGCCCATTGCCATAAACAATGCACCCCCGAACATTTCCGTGGCTGACCCTTCTACCATTTTTCCGGGGTTAGGCCTGTCAACGCCAGACCTTATGAACGCGGTAAACCTGGCCAGCGTTTCTGCGTGGTTTTTTCTCCAGAATCCAGTCGTAATTGCTGCATTTAAATTAACCAAAGTGGAGCCTAGGCCCTTACCTGCAATCACCAATCCCGATGGTGGACCACGAGCCGTTGCCTCCGCGGATTCGGCCCGAACCCATCGGAGCCGGTGGGAACCAAATCCACACCGCGTGGATTTTTAGCCGATCTATCTCAGCTGCCTCACGCTATCCCACGCACCTGTGCGACTGATACACCTTTGCCGCCACCTGGTGGAAACATAACGGTGGCTCCAGGCGTTTTTCCCCACGACACTCGCTCGGATACCAGTTGCACGGACAATCCGGACGTGGACGACAAGGCCGAACGCCTATCACAGGTTGCATGCGCGCCGTCGCGCCAACCTGTTCCTGAAGAATTAATTTCCGATATCGCGCCCGAAGAAAATTTTACACAGCACGGCGACGCGCATGCGCACCCCGGTGTTAATATTACCACCCCGCACGTGGTGGACGATCAGCCATTGGATCTTCGTCGTCCGCATTCGGCTGTGGATCCTCACACGCAATTTCTCGGATGCTCGCCGTCGCGCGGAGCATCCGTTGTTATTCCAATTTCGCGATATATTCCAAATTCTGTGCAATTACCTGCTAATCTGCGCGGCGGCGAGCATCCGAGGCTTCCCACGCCTGGTCTTCAACGTGCGGAATCCACCATTACGGTGGCGCCGACCGCAGCGGTACCCGCGGTGGATTTTCCCACCACACTTCCGTTTCCACTTCCGCCGCGGCTACGGTGGCTCCTAAAGACGCCATCTTTGGACTCGCTGTTCCTGACGCGCGCTCGCCAGGACAGGCGTCTCTGTTTTCTCGTATCTCCGTCATCAAACGTATGTCCTGGGAGCGCGTGCTCATACAGCCTACATCTTTTGCCGCTAATGGTCAGGGATCTGCCGCTTCCCACGCCTGGGCACATCGTGCACCATCGGCGGTACGTTTGCCTGAGTATACCCCCTTCTAGCCTCTGGATTGGGCACTACGCTCCCATCATCTGCTTCAGGGTCCCCCTGTGGACCCCGACGTCACCTCTCTTGAGGCCCCTTACTTGGAGTTGGGCTCCTTCGGTGGATCCTCGCTGACTCCAGCCAACACCAATGGCCTTCCAGTTCTGGCAGTCACCCCGTCCGATTTTTATGGCTCCCGTTCCAATGATCTTTTTTGCACCAGTATCAGCGGCCTCCCTGGTTCCTGCCTCAACAGCTGAGCCCTGCCTCGATGACTTCGACCCCATCCCCATTGGGGATGGTCCAGACGGCTGGGAGTTTAGCTCTATCCCATCCATTCACTCGGATCTGGACTATTGAGCATGCCTTACTTTACCGTATGCTTGTCCTTTAATTTTTTAATTATTCTGATTTTTACTGTTCGTATATTTCTATTACACAGTACTTATTGTCCTGGGTATTCGCATGTTACCCACATGTTCCTAGCTTATTTCTTTATATTTTTTTTGAGTGTTGCTCACCTTTTCGGTCATCTTCAATTGCTACGCCTACACTCTCATTGAAATTTTTTTTTCCTTTTTCGTCCAAAATTTGGGGGGATTTTGAGGCGTAGTTTCCTCAGGTATTAGGTTTTTCACCAGTGGGATCTTCAAATCCCATACCTGAGAGGCGCCTTACGGTTTGCTTTTCTGCAATACCGTGGCGCCATTCTTTAACAGTCTGCCATCTGCCCATGCAAATGGCATTTAAATTGAAGATGGCAGTGGAGCCCCCTTCTGCAGCTGCAGAAGAGGACCCCACTCCCACATTTAAATTTTATTAAAATCAGGAGGTCACTCCTTATTGGAGGACCTCGAACCTTAGTGGGGTCACGATGACCCACCACGTATAGAAGGACAGTTTTTCTTAACTTAAGATATAGACTTCCAAAACAAGCAAATTGAGAGCAACATACGTTCTGTCTCTAACTTTCTAGCCTTATACCAAAGATATTATGTCATAGGATAGGGAATAGTGATTGTCCTTTTGGATAATTAGTAGTTTATTTAGTGTAATGCATCATTTCAAATTATACTCGTGAAATTTATTTTGTACGTACATACAAGATAAAATAAATTCAATTTATATTCAAATAATTACCTTGTGTCGTGTGCACCGTCGAATATCCTAATATTCTTCAACTTTCATCCGGATTCTACAAGGACATAAGTATAAATTGAACTGAACAATTTTTATTTTTCTCATTGAGCAATATCTGAAAATTGGATTACGATTAAGATATTGAAAAGTGATTAATTCCCGTTAGTTACCTCTCAACACTAGGCGTCAGGAAAACAATGCCATGTCCAATTGTCCCTCCTTTTCGGAGGGAGATAAAGTGCTAGTGGATATAAAGCCCATCAGTTCTAAGAGCAAAGGCTATTCCGCCAAGTTAGCTCCTGCGAAAGATGGTCCATATTACATTACCAGAAAAGTGTCTCCCAACACCTATGAGGTGCGAGACAAAACAAGGGATAGAATATTAGCAGTATACAACTCTAAAAATCTTTACAATTTTCCAACAGGAGATGATAAGGAAATCGAGAAAAGCGTTCCAGCAATGCAGCGAAAACCAGTGGGACGTCCTACCCTAAAACTCCTGATTTTCACTGACCAATATGATCCCAAAGCACCGACAGACATCAGTGTCAGTACTAACAATGGTGCAAGGAGCAAATTAGCAAAGAAATTACCAGTGTTACCATCAATACAATCTGATTCAAAAGGCAGAAAATTATCCAAATCTCTTCCTAAATTGTCAATTGCTACCCCTGAAAATAAGAATTATTGGTCAGCTGAAACACAAGAATTGCCAAATATTATTCCTAGAAAAAGAAACAATTATTATATTGCTGAAAACAAAAGAAATAATTCAGATGGGGACAATTGCAGTCAACTTACATTTCCAATAACTAAATACTTACCAAAAAACGAAGAAACAACTGATCTGGATGCAAAAGCTGAGTTAAGCACACTTCCAGTAGCGCCATCTATCGATGCGTCAGCACAACTCAGGAACCAGATAAACACTATGACGTCACGCAGCAGAGACAAGGGACGTCTCGAAAGTTCCTCCCCTACTTCTAGGAAAAAGGGGCATCCGCAAAGTCCTGTCGCTCACAAAAAGAAATTAACAAATAGGGTTAAAACAGATTTCAAAAATTATTGCAGCGCCAATTTATTTTCAGATTCTACCACAGACTCTGAAACACAAATAGTGACTATTAATAGAATTAGACGCCATATAAAAAGACCTGCTCGTTTCTGCTCAGCCATTTCCACTGACATGAGGGCTGAGATCATAAAATGTCTGATCAAGCATTCAACTGCAGATTTCTGCAGATTTGTTCGTTTTTGTTACCCCTATCTACAACAACATGGGGTAGTAGACTCAGGTGCCATTATAGCTCCAGCTCGAAAATTGGCCTCATTCACTTTTCAGAGATCGATTTTTTGGATCAAACAGGTACAGACCCAAATCATGCCTTCCAGACAGTGATTTGGAAGGTGACAAATGCAGCTAGACTGTTCCAGAAATATGATCTACCACATTCCTTACTTTCCAGAATACAAAACATTTTGATTCCCCAAATGTTAAATAGCAGTATCAAAGAAGATGACCGCCAATTATTAACAAGATATATAGGCTGGGGGTCATATCCATGACTAGCACAAAAAAGTTTTAACCAGTCTGTTGTTGACAGACACCTGCATTTGGAAAATGGTCAACTCTGGCCTGACCAAGCCCAAGTTAGGAATCAGGGCCAAGGGCAATAAAACTTTATTGCCTCTGGGCAGCAAAGACAGCAAACAAATTGGTCATAGTATCTCTGAAATGATTTTCATGCCTTAATTCGAAATTTATAAAAAATAGGAAAGAATTTACAATTCTTATAGAAGCTTTTTAACCCTTAAACAAGCATTGTATCTTTTAAGATACATAGTCTTTTAAATTTTTTCCCTACTCCCTCTGCAATCTAAGAGGTGTTTTAAAGCACTGAGCCCTACAAGAAACAATGCTGCTTCTGTATAGGACCGTTGGAAACCTTTATTTTACAA
>JAQGAO010003408.1:0-17098 GCA_034697705.1 Ommatoiulus sabulosus | reverse complement strand
TGGGCGTGGCTTCATCTTAAAAATCAATTCGTACACATGGCGGCGCTGCGGTGTTTTCGGAACCCAAAACGTCTATGGAGTGCACCTATACTTATATTTCGTATACTGTGGCATAAACTGTATAGTTGGCTCCGATGACCTTGGCTATCTGAATATCGTTTTCCGCATTCGCTCCAGGCGGATACAATTTTCTTCGAATATTGTCCAGAACCGTTGTTATCCTTTCGAAATCCCTTACAAACATGTAACTATATGCCTTGGGCATCATTAAGTATAATAAACTTCTGAAGATATTAAAGAAAAAATTCACTAAAATCGTACTGATATCTTATCAGTAATTAAAGTTGAAATACACTACATGTACATGCGTAAGCTTAGGTATGGTTGTGAAGAAGCGAAGCGCTTCCATATAATTGTATCGACGAGTTCAAACTTTGCCATTAAGTGGAGTGTGACCTTCTGGAGTCTTCTACCTCTAATGACGCACATCGGCATAATAATACAGCCACTCCAGATAAACCAATAGACAATCTCTTTCTGAACCCAGATTTCTTTTGCCCCTTAAGCAGGCAATCACTAATCGCATAAATGTTATGTGGATGTGCCTTTTCTTAGAAATCTTATCTATCGCCTACAATATACTAGCTGTATCTCTCTCTTTGCTGTGTACGCTCTTAGAATGAAAACCAAATCATCTACAGTGCAATTTACGTTTCGTTTATGTTTTGTTTAGTATCTGTAATTTGTACTAAAATAGTCCGTGCAATTTCTTCCTACGATGATTAAATTACCATAATATAGTACAGTATATTGAACGATTGGATTGTATCAACATACATATACCGTATATATATTAACGGGAGAACAAAAAAGGTTTATACTTTAACTACTAAAAATGCACACATTCACCGTGATAGTCGTTATATGTGAATGCAGTTTTGTGATGTCGTGATGAGATTATCGTCTGCAGGAAAACAATTTTAGAAGTAAATATAACGGAGATATAAAATGAAATGCCATCAGATTTGAGTAATAAATATGAGACTGCTAACAACACGAATTTTCTAGCTGCTTATTACGAGCTGAATGTTTTTATGAAGCTACTGTATGACAAAAAATGAAAATAATATTCGACTTACATTTTATTTTTTCGATTGTTTTTATTTTTGCTACTCGTGTTTTTTAATCGTTATAATATGTAATCTTTTCTAAATTTGGCATTGAAAATTTTGTTATTTCAAACATAAAAATCGGTACCTTGGTGCTTGGTGTATCTGAATTTATTTTATTGCATGTTAAATTGTCCTTATTTATGTCCTCCATTAATGATGGGAACCGCAGTAATTTGCATTTGCAGTAATTGACGTTTGAAAATTGATTACTGCAAAACAATTTGGCGAAAGGTTCATTTTCCAACAAAAGCTCCAGGATATAAAGCAACGCTCGAAAACATGAACGGACCTGCGGATGAGCCCCTGTTCAAAAGGAAATTTTGTTAAAATGTATCATATCGTGACAACTTCAGAATGATCCGAAATCTGTAGGCGGTCAATGCAGTAGGCCTACCTAACGAGGAGAGTTTACAGGGTTCCCCCAGACCTGGAAAAGTCACGGAAGAATGGTTTATTTTGAAAAAGTCAGGGAAATTCAACGCAGTCATTGCGATCCAAAATTAATACTTCTACAAGGTTAGCTCAGGGCCCATATTTTCCGTGTAGAAATTTGTAAAAAAAATCCACATTTTCGGAGTGCAGATTTGCAAAATTTTCCACGTTTTCCATGTAAAAATTTAAACAATTTTTCATGTTTTCTGGGTATTAATTTGCAAAATTTTCCACGTTTTCTGAGTAAACATTTGCCAAATTTTCCACGTTTTCCATGTAAAAATTTAAACAATTTTTCATGTTTTCTGGGTGTTAATTTGCAAAATTTTCCACGTTTTCTGAGTAAAAATTTGCCAAATTTTCCACGTTTTTCGAGTAAAAGTTTTGTTAGAAAATTTAAAAAAATAATTTCCAGTGTCAATTTTGGAAAATGTCAATTTTTCACGTTGTCATTGGTCAGGGAAATTTTTTTAAGACCTGGAAAAGTCAGGGAAGTTTAAAATGAAATTACTGGGGGGAACCCTGGTTTACTTTCGTCGCGACCATGTTCCGTCCTTTTTACTAAAATAACTGCAATTTTAGCAAGTTTACTTTTGAAGACGGATGGTCGTAGGCGTTTCCTTTGTTGCAATTTCCTCTCGTTTTTTTACGAGAAACGGTCTCGAAACAGTATACCTTTTGCCGCTTATTGAATAGTGTAAAACTTGACGCTGGTGACTTCTAATTTCTAACTGGTTGCAAATTCCCCCAGGTCGAACTGCCTCCATTGAGGCCATCAATCACTATAAGCGTCATGGTTTGGATGCTGCTGCACCTAGGCCTGCTGAAATCCAATCTACGTCCGGATTTTCTAACGCCACTGCCCGTGTGGACCTCATTGCCGATGATTACAAGATAGTTGTTGTAAGTCACTGCTTCAACTCCTAAATGCGTTGTTTGGAATATGTACATGTACTTGTATCCAGCATAGGAGAATAGGATCATGGAGTGTTGGTTTGGGATATTGGAACATTTATTAGATGATGATATATAAATTTACGTATTAAGAACTATCATTGAAAATTAAGAGCCATAAATGAAATTTGTGGCGTACAGTAAGTAAACTTACTTCGTCATATTCTTTGTGTCTTACAAGTACATAAACCCAGAATTGCTCAGTTACTCAGTATTATGGAGACCATCTACAAAGTAATTTTGCAAAAAATATTAATATTTATCAGATAGGATACATGTTATGTAGTTAATAACTTTCATGATAATGATGAAAGGTACGAATAAGCCAATAATGAGCCTTAAAGATCAGTTATTTCCTCACGTTCCATTAACGTTGTTCGTCATCATTTTTTTGATGAATAAAATAAATGAAAAAAAAATTGTATAACAATCCTTAATTATTTTTCCAGGCCGTTGTTCCATTTGTTTTACTCTTTCAGTATTCCAGCTTATTTATTAAAATTAGTTCAAATGCACGTTGGCTGTCATCTAACTGAATAGCGAGAAAGCCCATACTTATTTCAACCATTTTTAATAAATAAACGGGGACATTAGAGTAAAACAAACGAAACAATTACCTTATTTTTTCGAAACATATTAATTTTTGGCCTTAAAATTATGCTGGAAATATTAGCATTTTGTTAGTCCAGCATCCCTTTAACACCTTATCCTGTTGTTTATCGTTCAATAAAATTGGGGTCTTTTAATATTTAAAATTCATTGATTCAATAAGTACTTTGAAATTTATTTTGAATGTTAATTTGCTGGCTCATTTTCTGTCAAGCAGAGTACAGAACACACAGGGATCCTACATTATACAATTTTGCTGATAATTAAGCGGTTCTTACATGCCTATATTTCAGAAAATGGACATTCCACAAGACAAAGTGAATGCAACTCATATCTCAATTCTGAAGAATGCATTAGCGCAAGAAATCGGAGTAGCCAAAGATAGTATTCAAGTGATCCAGGTAAGAACATACCAAGTTTTGAACTCTATTTGCTGTTGACTAATGTCTAGTAAGCTTTACGGTACATTTGTGAGCAATTATTTTCAAACTCAATTAGCCAGTTAAATAAACACCATGCATGACATTTGAACTTATGGAAACTGAGTCTCGTCTTTATCTAGTTTTTATTTTCTTTAAATTTTGTCCTGGGTTTCAAATGTGTATTCCCACATGTACGGAGACATACATAACACACCCTTTGATTTTATTTATCTAATTTTATCTCAATATGATAAGGAATTGACAGAATAGAAACAACCTTACTTAGTACTTTGCACATATCCACTACCTGAAAAAGACTGGGCGAATGTAAAACTAGAAATGACTCAGAACGCGTTGAACCTCTGGAAAACTCGAGCCTTTTATAATTGTGTGAAGTTTGATTATTGTTCCTGGCTTTCAAAGGTAAACCGGCGCTGCTTTTCTACATGTATACAATGTTCATTTATATAACCTTGGTACCCGTTGTACTGTACTGTGGTTTTGACTGGTTTATTTTTTTATAATGCATATCGATTATCCATTTTGTACAAAAGTATGTTCAAAATTTGAATGCTATGGACATGACAAGACTATAAATACGTCAATACTAGTGAAACTCATGTCACTTCAATTCAGCTAGTACTTTTTCATTTACCAGGCTTGGAAAGTTGTGGATATCATGCAGTTAATATGAACTGCAGTGTTCATTGATCCATTACATGCATGAGTAAAATATTTTTTTATTGACCATCTAAATTTTATGTAAGAATGGCTTTAAGCATCGATCATGCTTCGTTGCTCATGTGAAATGACAATAATAAAGAAAATAATAGCGAGAAAATATAAAATAGAAATCAAAAATAGAAAACCAGTTGAAAAAAATACACAGTCAGGGTTTATGAATGACTATTATCATATGATTTTCGAATGAATTACACTGTAAATGTATACAAGTATGTATGTAAACCACCGTCAATCAGTTTGAATGCATGATTGATAATTGCAGTAAACATATCCCCAAATAAGCTTACGCTGAGCTTTATTTTGCTATCGTTTGCTTCGTTGGAAACAACGAAATAAGGTATTATATCCACTGACACATTACATTGTGCTAGCCCATATATTTTTAAGAAGTGAAAGACAGTATACATCCTTGTTTTTCAATGTAGTTTTTTAATTCGCAAGTTTGAATGGCACATTAGTTAGATAAATATGCGCGTCGTTGAGAAATGACATCGTTGGGTAATCTCGCTTCATTTTCTGAATCAACAACTGACTAATACGTTTTCTTCATGTATGCTCTATGTTTCTAGCTAAAATTATCTTCTTTTTTCCCTTTCTTTTCTTCACACTAATTGCAATCTATTCTACTTTACGCTTTATTTGCCGAATCATGTGCAGGTGGTGGGTAGCACGGTGGAGATCTTTGTGGTTTACACAGTTCCCTATGATGACGGGCAGAGACGCCGGGAGATGAGCATCTTAGTTCCGGCCTCCAAAGTTGTGCAAAACTTGTCTGTTGGGACCTTGAACAGGGCTTGGGTTGGTCTGCGGATTGCTTATATCACCCCCAAAGCTGATTTTAGGGTTAGTGATGTCATTCTATGACTGGATGTGCTGTTTGCCCCATGGCTTCCAATGTGGATTTGCATACTGTTTCATATTTTTTTCCCGATACAATGGAATTTGAATACCTTATGGATATAGTATTTGCTCAGAATCCTAATGACCCGTATTGTTTACAAATTTGGAATATGATTGGTTAAAAAAAATTGGTGTGATCCTTTCTTATTCGAAGTTTAGCGTTTTTTTAACTAAAGCTGGCCATATGCTCTGGCTTTCATTGTATACTGTACAACCAGAAGATCTTTAGACGAAACTGCGAATTTCTAGTCATTTCCGTTTTGATAATTATAGCCAAAGTCAAATAACTTATTTATAGACTCAAAGTTGCAAATTTGGAACTTGTTAAGGTAAAAATTAAACTACTGCCCAGTATTTAATACACTCATGTCCAAAAGCTAAGCATAATTATATAATATTCACAAGTATAGAAATTATGCTTAGCTTTTGGACGTGAATATAGAAAAAAAATCTGATTGTCTGTTTCAGTGTTTAAATTACTGTAGATGTTTCATTATTATGTGTAAGCACTAATAGAAAATGTACAGTATATGGCTGAATGTGACCTTGGATTTTTGCCTAAATTGTCTCAAGTTCAGTTTTGTATCAAATGTGATTATAGCTTATCATGATTTGGGAAATTGTCGACTGTTATTTATGAGTACCTCAGAGTGCGTCACAACTTCATTCAGAAATACTGTATACATGTATATTCAATGATTAAACTCTGTACCTGGTTGAATGGTGAAAATCTTTCAACGCGAATTGCCCGGAGAAGGCAGTTCAAGGTAACGGGTGCAAATAATATTATCTGTGTATAATTTTCCAACATATACAGTACAATGTATACTCTTTAAGTGATGTGCCCGTAAAACTGATAAAACTACATTAAGCATTGACAAATTTATTTTTGAATGCTTTGGTGCTATTATATCAGTCGCATTTTATTTCTGATGAATAAAACAAGGATAAAATCGATTACTAAAGGCGTTATTTGCATACAATTTGTAAAAGTAACTACAGTATGTGGTCAATTAACTATTAAAGGAAGCATTTACTGTCCCAATTAATTGCTAACCTTTTGGAGATATCCTTGTGCTTTCCTGACAGGTATATTGTCCTAAAAGGCTTTTAAGTGGTTGCTTTTCTTGATTTGTTCAAGGAGGACGTCACCGTGCGAAGTACGGTCACGGAAGCAAGGATTTGGAGCATGTTCGAAAAGGAAATATGGCAAAGTTGGCAATTGCCATTCTTGATAGTGTCATGTTTACTCCTGCTACTTCTTCTTGTGGTTGGCATGGTAAGTTTATTATGTGTGACAAATGAGATCATGGATGTATTATTGAAAAAAATCACGTGTCATATGGGACAAAGAAGAAATTTGCTGAATAAATTAGTCTGTTAACTTAGGTTGTTAATTGTTATGGCCCACTTATGGGTGATAATTGAGCATCAGTTTTGATTATTGAGGTAATATAATATTTCAGATGAAAGGTAGTTTATTTATAGAATTTGTTTTACAAATTTAATCTAGTATATGCTACAATCTAAGGTACAAGTTTCGTTTACTATAATTATCTAAAGCCCATTTTTCCTAAATAACGATCTATAAAAATTCAATTTTCCTGTTGCTACAACTCTTGGTATGAGCGAAGGACTCTAGTATTGTCGGGTATAAGAAGGAAGTCGAAAGCACGTTGCTACGTTACCCTCTACCTTACTGTTGTCATCATCCTGAATCGAAACTGGAGCATGCAGTATAGCGTATTTTATCAGCGCTTCGATTAGATTTCATGATTTCCTCCTACACATTCTTCTCTCTAGGTTTTCCTTTGTTTTCGTCAACAAATTCATAAGAAAGCCGTGGAGCACGAAACAAAACATGTGTGCCTCTTCCCAGTTGTCAAGCCCGTAGTCAAGGATACAGGTGCAGTTCAGCCAGAAACTAATGCTGTGTATTTAACCGAAGAGAACTTGGAAGTCTTTAAGAGACAGCCCATTCGAATTAAAGCCAAAGGGTTATTGGAAAGGTGCGTGCCAGTGCCTATCAATACTATTTGAATGAAATGAGCAAAGAGGTGACAGGATTTATTTCTTGAGCCAGAAATTGTACATGTAGTTATTTGCCAGCAAAATGAGTATAGATTTTTCAAACTGGTATTCAATAAAATATACATGTAAGTTGAAGATATATCCAAACATGAAGGCTTCCATGAAATTAGTTTAATGGAGGGTCCTTGACTGTTTTCAAATTTGTAAAAGATTGTGAAAGTGGCATTACGGCACATTTTCAACAAAGTGTACACTGTATTCCATTTTCAATACTTTTAAAAATGTATAGAAATGATTTTTTTTAAATTTCGCTGCAATTGATGTCAAAAGATTGTATTCTTGAAAAGGAATTAAAACTATAGACACCAGCATATTTTAATACATCTAATCTACTTTATAAGTGGTCATCATCTTTTCCCAGCAAACAAAAAACAAAAATGGTTCATTTATCTCATCAAGTACATTTTTCAAATCAACTTTCATATGCACTAAATGACCATGAGCATCCTAAAAATACATGTATTTTTCTTAAAGTGGGCAATGAGATTTATACGCTGTTTCTTTTCTTGACAGGAATTGCACCTTTTGCACTGTGCATGCACTTGATGTACAGTACATTCTCATTTTTCAATCTATAATCATAACCGTTTGATATTTTGTTGTGCATTTATTGATTGCCTTTTCATGCGAGCGCTTTATACATTTCAGACGAGGTTCCAACGCTTCACTGACTATTGATTTAAACCCCTCACAAGAAAGTTTGTCTACGAGCACCTTATCTCGTGACAGGTTGGTGAAAATTCAATGGTGTGTTACATTTTAAAACTGTTTCGCTTTTAATTAAATCATAATTCTTAATTTTATCGACTGAAACTAATGTCCTTCCACACAAAATTTTAGCAGAAATTCTGCCATTCAGTTTTTTCTTTGATTTATAATTAGCACTAACGAGGATTATCTCATATCTGCTGGCAATCGAATGACCAGAAAGCAATTACGGAACAGTATTAAGGAACCGAAGACGCTTCATAGTGAATTTTGGGTAAATTAATTTTACAAATGTTGTAATAACTGCATGTATTCTAAAGCTAGGGAGTAGTTTATAACCGTTCCAGAAATTTACAGAAACCCAATTATTACTCTATTGGCTATAGTTATGATACCAAACTTAAGCATATTTTAATAAATATCAGGACCTATTTCTAAATTATTTAATTTATGTAGCCTGTATATGCATATTATAATACTCGTTTTATAATATCTGTTTCATAACTTAAAACGTTTTGATAACTTATTGAGCTACAATTGCAGAAATTGGATTAATAAGTGCTAAATTGTGAATTCCGAAAATTCAGCAATATAAATACATTTACATTACATTAAATTACATTGAGTCAAAAATTAATCTGCTATCTGTGGTCAAAAATAATTTTAATAAGACCTGTCTTGCTTGCTAATTGGATCAATATCAGAATTATGAAGATGTTATGGCTGTTGGTCTCCAAACAATTTTTAGAAGACATTAAACAATTTGCATATTACACGTATTTAGGATGAAGTTAACTAATGTGTAAGGCAAAGTTAAATATCGCCTGTATTTTGTCATTTCATTAATAAGGAAATTCCAATGAATCATCCTGAAAAAGTGGAAATTGCTGGTTCTGGAATTAAAAACAGATATAGAACTATCTTGCCAAGTAAGATGATCAGTTCACTATGCATAAAGCGATTATTTTTCTAAGCCAAATAAATTGCCACACATTTTCATTTACAACAGATGAGCACAGTCGTGTGAAATTAGAGGAAATCAACAATGATCCTTTATCTGCATACATTAATGCAAATTATATTAGGGTAAGTATAAGCCTTTTTGTTGAGGATAACTTTAGTAATTAGTTACACCATTTGTTTAATAACGATTGCATAATCTTGTTGATCTGTATCAATAAAATCGTTTGAAGGAAAAATGAAACAGAAAACTGAGCAAATTTAAATTACATTTATAAAAATCATCAAAAAAATTTAGGGTTATGATGGTGAAGAGAAGGCATATATTGCGACACAAGGCCCCATGCCACATACAATCACCGATTTTTGGAAATTGCTATGGTGTGAAAGGGTAAGCATCGTTGTCATGATTACCAAACTGCGAGAAAAGAATAAGGTAAGCAAAGCTCAAATACATGTAGTTATATTTGGAAGCATGAGATGAAGGTTTCAATTCTTTAACCCTTCTTTAATATAATCTTGGACTTATTCTAGATAAAGTGTGAGCCATACATTCCTGATTTAACTAGCAGATTTGGAGATATTGATGTTAGTGTTTTGAGTGTGACAACACATGACAGTTATGTCATTCGAGAACTTTTTTTGAAGGTGTGATACTTTTTTAAATATAACAGTTTCTTTATATTTTACAATGCCATTTTGTGGTTACAATAGTGGGTTAAATATGTTCATAGAAAGGAAACCAGTGCCATCAAATCACACATTTCTGGTATACAACTTGGCCTGACCATAAAACGCCAATCAATCCCAGGCAGTTGCTTGCCATGGCCGTTGAAGTGGAATCCATGAGATGTGATAATAATAGCCGTCCAAAGGGCCCCGTGCTTGTTCATTGCAGGCAAGTGTTTGTCGAAAGCTGACAAAATTGTTTTGCTTTGTTATTGGAGTTAATTGCCAGCTTTCGCTATTACAGTGCTGGCATAGGAAGAACTGGCTGTTTCATTGCTACTAGTATTGGGATGCAACAATTATTGGAAGAAAACATGGTAGATGTTCTAGGAATTGTTTGTTCCATGAGGCAGGATAGGTAAGACACATTAAGCATTTTTTGTTTGGTAGGTCAATGCATTTTTGTTGGCTTATTTTTATTTTACTTTTTTTTTTTTTTTTTTTTTTTTTTTTTTGCATTCTGTTGTCAAATATTAAATTTTCAGTAAATTTTCCCTCATTTTTTTTTTTCATTTGGCCTCTCTTAATTTTTTAGAGGAGGAATGGTACAAACTGCTGAGCAATATGAATTTGTTCATCGCACTCTATGCCTGTTCGAACAGTCATTACCTGACCAACCTGGTGAATGACAGTGCCTCCACCTCTTACTTTGTGGTATTAGGCAAGGTTAAAATGGGGATTTATCCATGCTGGAATTGCATGGATATCCACACCCTCACTTGAAGCATTAAGGCAGACATAGTTCCCTTAGAGTAAAGGTGAGTACCAATACGGCTGGCCTAGGCATCAGCTGAATCTAGCATCCCTGCTGCTCAAGCTAAACAGCTATAAACGTCACCCGTACAGCTGCTAGATGTGTACGTATGGCCATCAGGCCTCTGAAGCTGCATTGTGGTATGCTCGAATTTATGTACATACAAAAGCTTTTGCTACATGTATTCCTATTATATGCTTTGGCTATTTTTTCGTTGTCTCATGCAAAATGGTCGGCTAGTTTTTCTTGCTCATTCACACGAAATCTTATTATTATGCTGTACATTTTAAAATAGCCAATATAATGTTCATTCCAAATGCGAATGAGGTGTTAATATAATATCATAAATATATTTTTATCATCGATATTTTCATGTACATGAAATGACATGAATTGACAGTGAGCTGACTTATATGTAAGTAAAGCAGTCATTTCCACTTTAAAAGTTGGGAGCCATTTTCCTGATAAAGTATTGATATGATTAAGCAGTCAAATATAATTTTAATAGGAATTTCAGATCAACAGTAGACCAAAGCAGTTCCAATATCCTTGTCATATTTACATTCTTGGTTCTGGTCTGTTCATAATGGTAATGCTGTAATTTGATGAGCAATAGTGTGAGAAAACTTAGCATGCTTTAACAATGAAGTTTTAATGCAAAATCTGTCTGTGTTATTGTGACATTCGTTAACTTCATTGGTGTGCAATCAGTTATCCTCACCTTCTTTTTTTAGATTATTCAGGAAATTTCTGAATTCAAACGGCTATCAACATGGTAGATGTGAAATAGCTATTTCATTTTCGTTTATTAGATAATTGAAAATGCCCTCAACAACAAAGACAGACTGGTTATGAAATAAAATCACCAAACAATAGAGTATCTACTTAGAGAAGGCTTTACGGAAACCCAATATGGATGCATTCAAAGGAATGTCTTTGACAGCTGCTTAATACAGGATGTTTAGTTTCCTAGATGAACGCGTGCAGTAGATATTTGAATTCTATGAAGTTAATCATGGAAATTGGATAAATTTAATGCTATTGTTGTAAGGGAAACCAGATTTCTCAACTACAGATGCTTTAGCATCTGTAGTTCTTTTTGTTCTTAGCCATGTTCATTGACTTTTGCTGAAATTAAATTTGACAACTAGTTATACGTTCAGTTTAAATACTAGACTCAGGTTTAGTCCAATATTAAAATCTAAAGAAAATCCAATATGCTACATCAATATACAGTACATGTAATATAACATTCTCGTTGACAAAATAAGACCAATTTCTTATATCTCAGTACCTGGTTCACTCTACATGTTTATGGTGTTTCTTCATATAGTCAAACATATAACTATAACGATTGGCTTTTTATACAGACAATCCCCTATCATTACCTTCAAAGCTAAAAAACTGTCTCGATACTTTTAATTTAAAGAATGATTATAATTGCTAAATTTATATTTCCCTGTATTTAATTATTCTTTTTACCTGCTAGCTAATTCAATTTTTAAATTATAAATTGCCTGTATATTTAAAATAATTGGCAAAAATCCAACATTGAATGAAATGATTTCAAACTTTTTTCTGGTTCAGTTTTGGATTTTGGCAATATTTTTTATATCATGTGCTTTAAAGTGCTTAAATTCAATATATCATGCATAATCTTTACATCAATATAAATTTATCTTTCTATTTTGAATTGCGCGTGTATAAATCAATTTTTTTCAACCACTCAGAGTTCATAAATCTAACCAGTTTCAAGTTGCCATAAATAATACATGCAATATTGTATAGTTGTATCAAAATTAGTCCATAATTAGAAATTATTCCCTCTAAAGATTGTGAATTTAGATTAACATCTACAAAAATTCAGGAGATCTCAAATGCATGGTCATCCAATTATTGTTATCAAATAGTTGAATAATTAAAACAATATAATTGTGACAAATCCATAATATAAAATGTTAATTTCTTAAAGCATTTTGGAAATATTTGCACAAATCTTTTGTCTACAAGCATTGGACATCCATTTGAGGTGTTGCATTTTTTGTCAAGTGTTTGTACAAATAGTTGTAAACTATTTTCCACTGATACTATATTCTGTTCGTGTGTTTGCCTAACTCGTAATGTTGGCTTATTGCCGTATTGCAAAGGTAATCAATTTCAATTGGGAAATTGCTTAACTTTTCTCTTGCATTTATAATGTAGACGAAATTCCATATGTAAATTTACAGTTTTTAACCTATATCTTTTTTTCTTCTGATGTAAAATATCCCATCAATTAATTGATCGCATCTGCTGATTTTAAAAGCATTCTATAATGTATTAACACCAGTTTTTCAACTTTTCATGCTAAATACCTAAAATCATTTTTATACTGTAAATCTATTACATTTCTACGCTTTTTGCAGCTTGTGAGAATTAGTTTTCATTAATTTTACATGTACTATTTTTTCAAGAGAAATTGTGAGTTGTAATTTCACTGTTATATATTGATGGATATAATGTATATATTATAATATGTTCAAATATTGGAAACATTATTTTATTCAAATCAATTTATAGCATATAATGTTTAGAAATGACCTATTCCCTTGTGCATTTCCTTGTAAAAAATTATTCGCACACTTTCATAACAGTGTTAATTTCACAATATACTTGTATTATATTTATTAATCACGTAATAAAATACGTTTGTTAAATTGTGAAAAAAAATCATAATTACTGTAAAATTGTAATTTTAATAAAGACGTTTTCCTATACTTTTTCTCCAATTTCATGTAGTTTTCTAAACGAATAACTTTGAATGAGAAAACCATTTTGCTATGCTAAGCTCATTTTAATGGTATTGCAACTTTCGTTTCTCAATGAACTGTACATGGTTATTTTAAAACAATGGTTTGAAAATGACTATGTAGGTATATATATACCGTGCGAGTATGTATTCAAATAGCTTACATAATATAGCTTGTGGAAAACATAAAATACAGGGTAAGAACTAACAAATATTGGTGTGCATTATGTTAAAAAATTGACCTTGATTTCGACAAATGTATTTCATCTGCTCACACGCACGGTTTTGTAAAGATTGTTTACAGTGGAAAATTTATTATAGATCTCAAGAAGGTACAATTACAGCACTATCAATTATAGTCATGTCTCATCCGAGGTATGATTGGCCCCGATTTTGTTGCCTTGAAAATGATATCAGGGCTTATCTGTTTTTAAACTAAACCCTCGCAATCCTGCAAAATTATAGAACGATAAAACAGTTGTTATTGAATAACATATTGAGCAATGGCCAGACCAAAAGCTGTGGTGAGTTATTTTAAAATTTATTTTGCAAATGCAATGAAAAAGATGAGCTGAATGCACACAGTCGAATTCAATTGCTTCTGCTTATCTCTTGTCAACTGAAGTGTTGACTAAGCTGAATGGTGGTTACCTAAAATTATGGAAGAATGTCTCAATATGCTTGCTTAGTTTAAAATCACACTGAAGTAATTATTACATGGGCATGTGAAATTTTACAATTTAAAGTTTACAAATTTGTGAATTTAAGTTTGTGGATATTTGTAAAATTTATTCCACAAACAAAAATTAATGACTTATGGGTCAGGACAAATATCTTTTTCTCTGAACAAATGTATTTTAATTGATTAGCGCAATTGCATAATTTTTTCCAGTTAAAAAGCGTTGGCCCAAAATTGGTGCCCTTTTTTAAGACAGTGGCCATTTACTTCGTTGTTTTCATCCCTGAAGAAAACCCTTCTTGGTATGCCTGCCTCATCAAATGTCTTCCAACGATGTCGTTGGTTGCTTTTGTCCTTCTTCATGGAATGAATTTACAAGATGAATACCAATATTCTCGTCGTATCCTCGTCGGGCTCCTGTTTTCATGCCTCGGCGATGCTCTGATGATTGACCCAAAAAGCGGCATTATTCCTGGAATATTATGCTTTAGCGTTGTCCACATCTGTTACACTTCTGCTTTCGGCTTTCGTCCACTTAATCAGTTTGCTGGCCTATTTTGTCTTGCTATTGCTTTGGCCATATACTTTGTACTAACGCCCGGACTTGATGGCATAATGCTGCCAGCCACCTTAATTTACTTACTAATTATTACAGTCATGGTATGGCGTGCCATTGCACGGGTGCAGTTTTTTAATGACCTCTGGACTTGGACCAAACTTTGTAGCTGCGTTGGTGCAATAATGTTCTTCGTTTCGGACACTTCATTGGCCATTCATGTCTTCCTTAAACCTTTGCCGTACAGCCAAGTTCTTGTCATGGCTACTTACTACATGGCCCAGCTTGGCATTGCTCTTTCGGTCGTGGATAGCATGAGCAAGATGCCATCGAAGAAAGGCCACGGCCTCAATGAACCACTCGGCTATGATGTTACAACTGCAGACGCCAATGAACCTAAGTTGGCCCGTTATCGACAAAAGGCTGTTAAAAATAGGCAATAATCCCAGTGTATATATAGAATGTGATTGCCACGCAATTTACATATAAGTTTACTTCATTATTGCAGGTGGTCAATCGGTCATTGAAGTGCGAAGAATCGAATTTGTAGATTTTACAGTATTTAGACAAGAGTACGTTTCGTGATATCCTTGCATATAGTTTCATTAGTTTGCCTACTCGTCGTACTTGATCATTATCTGTTAGTTTTTAAATCTACACGTATATCCAAATTCAAAGCTATAGGTGTAAATTCAACTTAGTTTGTTAATTTATCAACTTGTCTGAAACCGCAACATTGAAATCATCATAAAACTATGTGGCATAGTTTAAAAAAATAATATTGCGTAAAAAGTGGTGTCAAAAACTTTGCTAACAATTTTGACAGTACTTGTATTCAGCATATCAGTATGTCGATAGAATACTTTTTAATATCAGTATATTGACTGAATTCTGTAGGCCTATCATATATCAGTTAATTTTTACATTACGCATGTGCAGGTAATCAAAATTTGACATTAATCGACCTTGATTTTGAGATGATTGTGAAAAGTATTCTAACCGCTTCATGATTAACTCAATGGTCTTGGAAACCATGCTTCAATATTGTATCACAGTGATTGTATTTACAGTGCAACGCTTCCCATCCAATCTCGTACTGTAGCAATGGTCGCATATATAGTATTCCCGTGATATCGAGTGACACAACTCATAAGTGTCAATTGCCGGTTTGTGACGATAGAAACGCTATGGCGACGAAATGATTTATCTTTAGCAAAACCGACTCATCCTCTTTGCTAAATTGCCGGAAGTGTCACTTAATTTTGACTAGCTCAAGATTTCGTGCTGTGTCGTTTTTCACATATTGAACCCATATTTTGTCCAAATTGAGTCGTCTTTATTACAAAAAAGCTACTGTTTTATTTTTTGTTTTTAATTTAATATTATGATTGTTTTGTTAAATAATTATGTGTATCGTATATAATTTTGATAATCATGGTTGTTTTACTTTTTTCTTTTTCCTTGAAATTATGTTTACATTTTAGGTAATGTTGGTACAAATAATGCTTCGATTTGTAATGATATGGAGGACTTGACGTCCTTAGTTTCTTCACACAATTTTCCCATATTTATTCAATACTGTACATTTTTTAAAATTTCGATTCAAAAAATCGGGGAAAGGACAAGCCCTCAGCAGTAGTGAACCTAGTTTAAATTTCTTCGAACAACTGTCACAAACTGTGGTTCAAAAGTGACACAATTTATTTCCGGAAGTTTAAAAAAATATAAAATGAAATAGGCCAGACTTTACACCGCCTTTATAACATCATTACGAATACGAAATATGTATTCAAATTCAAGTCTATGCGATTTTAAAAATTGCTTCTGCAGAAAATTGTACAATTGTGAGTTGGGCTATATCTCTGAAATGGGAGTATGATATGCCAAGTTTTTCCATTTGTCCTATCAATTAGTTGGCAACAACTACAGTAGACAGCTGAATATCCTAGGGACCGTGATCTGAACCCGGTCGACTAAATAATACACAACATAAAAATTCAAAATTTGACATAGATTAAAATAGCTACAGATGTACAGTATGTAATCGCACTTTTTTTTTTTTTTTTAATGATTAAATTTCGAAGCAAAAAATATGTCTTCTAGTTGATATATACAAAAAATGAATCCCTGAAAACCGAGTCCACTGTGATTAGCAATTCTTTTAAATGTTTTATCGAGCTTATGTAATAAACCATTTGTTGAAAACCAGTTTTTCAAATTGTAGATTTAGCCGAATGTCGAAAACAATCTATTTTTGACTTCATCTTCGCGTTTTTTCAAACTTGTAGTATCTAACATGGTGACTTTTAATTACAATCTACATGTACGGGATATATATTTTTATTTATTTCGTATTTGTCAAATTTTAAGAAATCGTTCGTTGTTACGTAATACGTGCGGCTACCAAAAATTATATAGATTACAGTATGTGCCACCATATTTTGACACACTTTCAAAACTTCGTATTCAGCTTTTAGAAATTGTAAAATCAACTTATTTTCGGCAGTAAGACTAATTTTTCAGTCAGCATCTTTGAATTTGAACGCGATGCCTGCCGCCAAAAATCTAGATCCAATAACACTAAGGTGTGTCTCTGCGCT
>JAQGAO010003407.1:0-17101 GCA_034697705.1 Ommatoiulus sabulosus | reverse complement strand
AAGCAATCGGTGAAGAACTTGTGGGAGTTCATTAACCAGACACACATCGTCGTTTACATTTTTATTTATATAGATATCCCCTGCTTATCAAAATAAATACAGAAATCTTTTAACAGAAATTGAAATTGCCCGTTGGAATGATTGAACAAACATATTGTATTTAATAAAAGCATTGTCTTCTTGACAAGATTTAATAACGGTTGTAATTTTACATTTAACAAATTATTTAATAAATGCCAATTTCGCCTTTTAAATAAGATAAAAACAAACATACGGTATTTATATATTTGTTATGAAGTCAAGTTCGAAATTTCATTAAAAATAATTTTAGATTCTTTTAATGATATTCGGGAAACATTTAAATAATTTAAGAATGGTTGTAAATTAACATTTAACAAATTATTTACCGGTAATAAATGCCAATTTCGCGCACAAGATAAAAAAATTGGTGAAATCGTTTAAAATTAATGGAGCGTAAAATGACTTGAAAATTCTCTATCATGTTCATTCAGTTTAATTTTTTTTTCCAAATTTAAATAAAATTAAACCGAAAAATAATCTTGAAAAAATAATCATTAGAAAAGGATAAAAATGGTTGTCGTCGCGTTAACAGAAATGCATTATTCCTAAAATTTTATTCCCTATGGGAATGGCTTTGTGGTCTTTTTAAAGCTAGAATCGCCCCCTAGCAACAATTTCAAAATGCTTATTAACAATCCAGAATGCAGAAGATTGAAGTATGACACTGATCCCATCCTCAAGATGGGTTCAACGCTTGAGCAACACTCTCTCCTAAAATCGTCAATATTTGCAGATGCGAACTCTGCATCCAGGACGATGAATGAGGGCCAACGAATTCGCATTTCAGCGCAAACATCTCCATTTGATGAATTGATTCCATTTTCTCGTTTTTCATCAATAAATAATGCGTTTCCTGAGGTCGTCTTCAGACTTTCAGGGCACGGAGTTGGAGACAGCGCTTCTACGTCGACAAACTATTTCTCATAAAATATTTTCGCAAGAAATATCGCTTCATACCTGTTTTTTGTGACAAATACTGGTGAATAAGTATGTAATTTGCAAACATTACAGAACGTCCGGGAAGTTGTTTCGCATAAATTGCACTCACGATATGTTTTGAAAACATGCAGATTTTAAGAAACCTAACATGTTCATTTTGAAACAAACAGATAATCTTGACAAATCTGAAGAAAAATATATAGACAAAAGCAGAGATAATTTTGAAGAAATGAAGAATTGTATCATTTCTTTTTAAAATTTGAATACCGACATTTTCAATATTGCATGTATCCTAAAATAAACGAATTATAATTTCTGGAAAAAGACGAACCAAAATTGGAATGTATAGCTGCGCAATACTTGAGTTACTCGACAAAACCAATTCAGTTTCGTAAACTGCATGCATGTTTCTATTTTGCCATATTTTAGTGATTCTTATATAATGTACATTACTTGAAATTGAATGCTGCGTTATCCAAATTGAAATCCAACTGAATTTACTTTAATATAGGTTATTCGCATTTTTTCAAGAGCCAATTTTTATTTCGTTTAGGTACACTGCTATCTAATCTACGAAATTTTAAGCACTATTGGGTGGCTTTTTTTCAAGCAAGTAGATGCACCTACAGTATGTCAAACCTGTCTTTGGCCCTGAGCACAGAGCGAGGGGCGTGGGGACAGGGTAGTTAATCGCCATTTTTTGTTTCGGCGTTATCATCACTGACCCGATTTAAAAAAAAAATGAATAAAAATTTAACAAAAAAACATGAAAAACAAGCAAAAAATGCATTAAAAAACGAAGATGCTCCTCTTGGCCAAAGGCGCGAAGTAACCTTGCAAACCACAGGAATAGTTTTCGTGGAACTACGATTGGTCACGTGACTAGCGGTTTGGAGAAAGTTGCCATGAACACTTCATAAATTCAACACTATCCACTATTCGAAGTGCTTGAATACGGAATCCTGTAAGGCAGCTCTGAAAACCTAATCCGTCATCACCAAACATCAAACCATACATCAAAAGCAAAGGATGTGCTCATCACCCACTGAAGTACCGAAGCAGCAAGATGTACCACATATGGGTGTCATTCTGTGGAGATCCTTTATCGCACTACTGCTTTTCGTGTCCGGCGTATTGGTGCTTGGAGGGCTCTGGCTGGCCTCACTGGTGAAGCTTGCGATCATTCGAGCGTGGGTGGGGGTCATCTGGGGGCGTTCCCTGGAGCTTCTCTCGCCCATGGATGCTATGATGCTGTTGTTGAACCCGGAGAGGTTCACGGATCCGCTCTGCCCACTGACTTTCAGCCAGGCGATTGTGGTGAAGGGGACAGTCAACCTACCCCGTTTCTGTAAGATGGTGCAGGACCGACTGCTCGGCGCAAGGAAGGACAGTGGCGCCAAGAAGTTCCCCAACCTCTCCAAAAGAGTGGTGCAGAAGTACGGCTACTTCGTATGGGAAGATGACGAGGAATTTACCGTAACTAACCACGTACGTCTGCACACGGGCGGCTACAGCGACAACGCCTCTCTGGTGCAGTTGCTTCAGACGTTACAACCGGTGCCCTTGCCGAAGCAGCACCCCCTGTGGGAGTTTCTTCTCGTGCCAAAAGTTGTCCAAGGCATGGCGTCCGGGGAGGAGGAATACGCCATCATTATAAGAATCCACCACTGCATGGCCGATGGCGTCTACACCATGCTCATGATGACAGAAATGGGAGACCAGGACAATGCGGACCTTTTGCCAGGTGAGTACCCTGTTGTAATTTTTGATAGATCATCAGGATATGTCCTTATTATCTACACATACTACAATTTATTAATAAAGTTAACTTTACAAATGTCTGTTCAGAAATGAGCAGTTCAATGAGTGTGCCCTCCCTTCTCCCCCTTCCCCTCACGAAAAATAATTGCCATTTGTTGGGCGCTATCGAAACAAATACTCAGCTTGAACAATGTTTCTGAAATGTTTCGTTTTGAAAATTTAAAGAGCAAATAAACCTCATGTGGGTAAAGTAATTCTATTCAAGAATTAATGGACTGGATCTAGTACAGGTATGTTTACATTAATTAAAGAGACGCATGACAAACTTGACATGGCAGCAGGTAAACATCAGTTCCCTATATGAATAATACATTACCTCATCATTTTGAACATTTTGAGATTGGATCACGAGAGAGAATTGCCGAAGTCTCACCGTCATGTCATTTTAATTCTCAGCACCGGATAAAATCCAAAAGGCGCATAATTTCTTCCTGTTTAAATTGAAAGATATCTATGATGAAGATTTCTCAAAAGTGTCAAAATCATAGCCACGGCATCCACTTAAAACTTTTTTCTTCACTGCAGATTTCAACAAGTCTCTGGAGCGCAAGCTGCCAATGCTGCTGCAAAAAAACCCCTTCCTGCGCTACTTGGCGATGCCAAAATCTACCAAACTAACGTTGCAGAGTGCAATCAACATAACAATCAACTTCTTGGAAATCTTGGTTATGATACCCTGGTACGCGTCAGAGAACATGTTTTTCAAGGAGGAAAAAAACGCTCTGAGCCTGCCGACCCCAGTTTTAAGTGGTCGCAAACTGATGGAAGTTTCCAACAAGATTGACCTTCAGCTCTTCAAAGACATTGCTAATGGCAACGACTGTACCGTCAACGACGTCTTGCTGCGATGCGTGACAGAAGCCCTCCGCAGGTGCAATGCCGCAGAAACAATTGCGACAGACCGCACTGTCAGAGTGGTACTACCCATGTTTCTGTATCCACCAAGTCCATCGATGCAGAACGGCACTAGTATCTGCACGGTCATTCTGCCGCTGCACAACGCTACTTCCTCTTTGGATTCCCTGAAGATAATCTCCAAAATTTGTCGAGAAGTGAAAACCTCTTTGGCGCCGCTGTGCCATCGCTTGACGGCTTCTGTCATTGTCAACTGTCTACCGCCAACAGCGGCTAAATATTTAATTGACCAGATGACCTTCACCATGATGGCATCCAACATGTGCTGCCCCATGTCAAAAATATCATATATGGGCGACTATGCGGTCGACACGTTCTTCATGCCACCAAGTTCGGGAAAATGCGGTACGTACATGTAAAAATGATTGCTTGGTACATTTTGCTATGGTCTAAGATTACTCGATCTATGCATATCTTCTAAATTTACGCTTAGCATTACATGTCTCTGTCTTTACACTAAATATGCATACCTGTTAACAACATAAATCCTGACCACAACTGTCCCGTTCAAGGAAATGGATGAAACGTAACTTCACGAAAACGTGCCTTGTTCTAACAAATATGAAATATGCTGACTGGCACTAAACCTCACAAGCAACTTCTTGTCATTGCAGCAGTATACTTTGGGCTCGTGAGCTTCAAGGACAAAGTGAGGATTTCAGTGGTGGTGGACAGGATGGTCGCACCAAGTGATGACATAGCTAAGCAACTGATTATCTACATTGAAGACGAACTGAGAAATCTCCACTCGGACACCAAACAATTTCAATATCAATCTGTGAAGTGATTTTGAAGTTTTTAGAATACTTCTCGCTTAGCTAAAATGGTGTAAGTTTAGTCAAAAGGATACAGTTTTTGAGAAAAATAAACTGTTTAAAATGGTATTTCCTTTCATGGCAAGACTTGACTTGCAGTTTCGTATAGTTAGTTCTAGATAAAGATTTTTGGAAAGCCAATTACAAAATAAACTCTATTTATAATAAAACGATCATATTTAGAAAACATTATAAATTATTCTGCAAAAAAAATCGTTTGAACAACCAAATCCAAAACTGAGATTCGACTCAGTAGTGGAGGACAAGATGGTTGCAGTACATGTAACGACATATCCAAGAAGCACATATAATCGACGTTGAAGAAGAAATCAGAAATCGTTACATACTGGAAATCGGACTTTACCAGAGATAGAAAAGCTGCCCTCAAAATAATTTCATTTCAAAACATTTGATATAGATATCAATTTCAGCAGAAATCAAACGAGTATAAGGGAGGTTCTACTGTACGTGGCTTGCTTGATGACGTAATACTAAAATGATATAGGCCAAATAAATATTGCATTTCTCGCAATGGAGATAAGCTGCCAAAATGGAGCACCAATAGAAAAGTACGAGTTCAATTAAACTAGGTCCCCCTATACAGCATGTTGGCGTCAAGTAACAGCCAAACGTTTTAACAACAACCATCGAAATTAAACGTAATGTAGGGCAGGCGTTATGTCAGCTGTGACATGAAATTGGTGAAATTTATCTAGCAGTATGAGCAGTGGTTGCCGTGTTGTCGTGCAACAGATCGGCAATGAAACGCGTAATAGCCAACAAGTTCCGTGGACCAGAGTATTTGCTGCAGTTGCTACTGAAATATACAGAAGCGTCACACCAAAAATATAGACAAGGATGACATTGTGCCGTCTGAAGAACATGAGTGCCATAAAATTGAAAAAATCTCCTACGGTTACAGAAATTCAGTATCGGAAGTCTACGGCATCAAACAAAGAAGACAATCATGCATTGCGTTCCTGGATACGCAAATGGGCCATTGCAGTGGTGTTTTACCTCTTTGGAGGATTTGCGCTTTTGGTAGGTGTCTTACTATTTGGCTTATCAAAACTACAATTAGTGATCCTCAAACACTGCATCTGTCCGATTTCTGGAAAATCCTTGAATATCCTCAACGGTACGGATGCCGCATTATTGTACATATTCCCATCAGCGTCTACGAATGCCATGTGTCCGGCAATCATCCAACTCGTCATGATCGTCAAGGGCGAGCCCAACTTGCAAAGCTTTGCAAAACGACTCAGGGATGTGGTGGCGCTGGAGAGCAGAACTGCAAGCAATGGTAAAAGTGTCACGACGTTTCCAAAGTTAACCCAAAAAGTGGTTCGGCGATTTGGCTATTACGTGTGGGAGGAAGATGACCACTTCACACTAGACAGCAAGGTCCGCTTAAGCGAGGAAGGGTACACTGATGAAACAACTCTAATGCAGCTGGTCCAAAATGTCTACGAGAGACCACTTCTAGATGAAAGTCCACTCTGGGAATGTGTGCTCCTGCCAAAGCTTTCAAGAGATTCAAAAAAAGGGGTGAAGTCTATGGAGCATGCCATCTTGTGGAGAATTCATCATTGCATGAGTGATGGCAACACTGCAGTCCGTATGTGCAGTGCTCTGTTTGACAAGACTTCTGTAGCTGACAGAACAGGTAATGACACATTTATCTAATTTGTCAATTGTCAGAACGCAGGCACAGATTGACATTCTCGCTACTTGTTGCAATGCCATTATAAGAATTTAAGAAACTCGACAGATTGAAACCTCAAAAGTTGGAATTCTGTTGATTTCGACTTTTAAAATCCATCTATAGAAGCACCACTGTATTATGATCCAAGTCAATCCAGGAATTTATAAAAAAAAATATTTCAACAGTGGAATACCTCATGCATAAAGTGACTGTTCTCCAATTAAGATTTATTAATCAACCTAATCATAAAAACACAAAATCGAAAAACTAAAAGAAACCATACTGTCAGTCAAACAGTGATCAAATCATGACAAAGAAGTTCAATGTTCATATTAGTTTAAAAATAATACAATAAACTGTTTTACAGATATTCCACAGTTTGCGGAACAGAAACAGCCCCTGTTGATACAGAACAACGCACTTTTTCAGTACTTGGTGCATTCCGGTGACAAATTGACAGTTCCAAAATCGTTAAACATAATCCTCAACACTATTTCATTAATATTCAAAGCTCCTTGGCACGTGATGAAGAACGCGTTACAAGAGCCAGAATATCATGCTTTACACCAGAGCAAATCAACCCTCGATGGTCGAAGATTGTTTGCGATTACAGATAGTATCCCCATCAAGGTGCTTAAGGACATTGGGCAGGAGAACAACTGTACCGTGAACGACGTATTCCTGCTCTGCGCTGCTGGATCGTTCCAAAGACAAGATTATTCAGCTCGTATCCCCACCAGTAATCACTTAAGGCTTTCCATGGCCATTCATGTCTTACCACCAGGTGATCTTTCCCAAAATGGCATGACCAGCGCTATTTTGAGCATTCCACTCACAAATGACCGTTCAGCTGACTGGCTAAAATGCATCTCCAAAACTAGCCAGGAGCAGAAATCATCATCTGCCCTGGTAAACTACTTCTTGATCAACCTCGCAATGGGTAACCATTTCCCCAGAACTCTAGTTAAGAGTTTAACCAATAGCAGCGACATCTGCTCTCTGGCTACTACCAATCTTCGCGGTCCCGCAACAGCCAATACCATCTTGGGTAACCCGGTTAAGGACTTTTTCCTTCTGCCAAACATCCTCGCTAGTGCAGGTGAGTGACAGTTTGCAAGGCCTTGTTTTTATACGCTCAAGTTCCCAACCCGATTTTTTGTGTTCACTTTTAGCCGTATCTTTCAGTTTGTTGAGCTACAATGGACGCATCAGAGTCGGGGTGGCTGTAGACCTTTCCGTTGCTCGGAACGTGCAAATAGCTCAGCAACTGGCTAGGGATTTCGTGGAAGAACTCAAGAATCTCAAAAACATGGCCAATGACACTATACAGACAACTAGGTTGCAAAAAAGACACGTCATTCACAAACAACATTTGTTTGCCAATAACCCGGCCTATAGAGAGGTCCAAGAGTGAATTATGAATATGCTTCATCTTAAAAGATGGACGTGAATAAACTAAAACGTGGATCCTTTGGAACAATTTCATAAACGAGCATTTTGGCGTATACAGAATTAACGTCACACTGGATTAAATCAAAGATTGATTTCTCCTTTATAGAAGTTACCAACACAATGAAGACAAAAAAATGCAGCAAAAGAGGGCCAATACTGCCAGTAATGCTTTTATCTTTGCTCATAAGACCGGCTTGAAATTCCGTTCATTTGATAAAAAAAACCTTGACGGACCAACGCTATACTGCCTATCATAATCGTCTCCAGAGAATCGATGCTCCACTATGGCAGCGATGGAAAACACCAATAAATCACCTAAAATACTTGATGTTTTAAAAAGTTGCAAGCTCGCAAAGCTCGCATATAAGCGCTATAATCAATATGCCAAATATTTGAAAATTGACAATGTTATGAATTTTAACTAAAGCCAAAACATTTGTAGATGCCAGAAGCGAGTGAAACGACGCCATAATGACAAGATATACTGAGGATAACTCAACCACTTCACAATATCAACAAATAATTGAGTACATATATATTTTCAGTTTCTTCTAATGTATAGACATGTCCACGATAAAGACCAGAAAATAGCTGAGGGCGATATCATCGGTCATCAATAAACAATGCACTATGTTACTTCGTATAAAGTATCGTGGATTCCTGAAAGCTTCAAGTGCCATTTCTAGTCTGACAAGGATAAGCCTGCAGAGTAAAGAATATTGTGCAAGTGATTGCAAGAATGTTATTGGAGAATATCCACCGCCCACATTCCCAAACGTTTTGCCTTTAGAAACCATGCACGCTCCTGTTTCGCGTCACAGAAATGGCAATGGTTTCGTCCAACTTCCTATAGTATTTACAAGATTTCTGAATACAACTCCGATGTTTCATGGCAAGAGAGCAATGTTCGAAACAGATGTTGGTATTTCTACATTAACAATGCCGCATATTAATTCTGCCTACCGCACAAGTTATCAATTTTACAATTTACAATATGTTATCCTTCAAGTTCGTGGTCTACGCATATGTTAATTAAAAAAAAAAAACATGAACCTGATATATATATACAATATTGATAAAATGCACGCTTGGAAATTTTTTTTCCAAAGACTTGCCATATTTACAAAGGAGATTTCATTTCTTGAGCGTATATGACAGCGTATTCATCAAAATTGCAATACTTTATCATTTTCTTTAAAATCCCAACGGCTACCACCACTGGTAATTCTAGAATTTTATCCGAGTTAGCTAATCCTGGATTTTTCTGATTTCTTAAGTGGCTTTGTAAATTTCATTTCATTTTCTTTTCAAATGTTGCATAAATTCAGATACTAAATATGGCATAGTATACGGTATTAAGGCACTTTTTCCAACAATTATAAATTACAGACGTTGTTCAATTACAAAATTTAATAGTAACCCCTAGAACCCTAAACTGAACAGAACGAATTAATGTTTCATATTATGACGTAAAAGGAAATGAAAAAATGATTTTTGGTTAATATCAAATTCCATCATTTATAACGCAATCAGAAATTTTCAAAGTTAAGAGCATCTGCGGCACAATAATCTGGCTCAAATAAAAAAAAAGATTTAATTTATTTCGAATGTTAGCGATCGATGAAAATCAATGGTTGTCAATTTTACTGGAAATGTGACCCAGCAGAATGGCAAAATCTACGAGGATTTTGATAAGATAAAGTGGGAGGGGACCAGGTTTTGACAATCTAGATGAGATTTTGAGAAGAAATTTGTCGTATTCTACATCGGTAGAAAGAATCAATAACGCGACTCCTTCAATCAGGATTCCGCAACAATTTGACAAGGATTTTTGAAGGACAAACTGCCATCTTAGATAGTCAGGATTTAATCATCTTCAACAATTTTTTTAATATGGCAATTAGTTACTTCTATAGAAAGTACACCGTATAGGCATAAACTGACGTTGTGTTAAAACGTGCCTAAGATTCGTTTTAAGCAGGCTGAACCAAAAGCTATTACTGAATATTTTTGCAATATTGTATACAAGTGTACAACTGTACATGTACAATTGCATACAAACTCAAAATTATGGAATAAGGACAATCAAACCTTTATCGAAATTTTACAAGTATTTTGATATCTCGATAATTCAGCATTTGCAAGCATTTCACAAACAATTCTTCAGATATCCAGGCATCTACGGTACTTAAATTTATACAGAAACAAACCAGGAACAGACGAGTGACATTTTTATTTTTACGCTCTTTTGGTCTAATGAAGGAATTAACCTCAACACTCTAGGAAAAATCTTTTGAGAAAACAAGAAAGTTAAACAAAAACTCAAAACTTGCTTACAGGGTAATGTGGTACATGCAGTTTATTCTATTCTTGTCGTAGAAGTATTATCTCTTTATTCTCTTAATAAATCATACATGTACATGTACAGTATATCGATCCTGCCTCAGGATCTTACCGCTCTATTTTCACTCAATAGCTGCAGATTTTTAGATAATTCCTAAGTTTTGAATTACGAAGTACGTAAACTACTTAAAATAAAGCGGTCCCGTAAGCTTATCATCTTCTTCCGCTCATATTCAACAAAAATTGCTTACCTATATTTTACCAGTTTAACTGAATAAAGGGAAATGCAAAACTAGCGTCCGAACCTCACAATGTTGAGAATCTCAAGATTCGCGGGCATGTGATGAACAAACCAGATTTTTCTCTAGCATGTTGTGCAACTTGCCAAAAGTACCAAACGACCTTGGTACTCGACTGCACTTATCAGTTGACGGAGCAGGCAAGCCACTGCCATATCGGCTTATCGGCTCTAGTGCCTGGCAGGGCGTGCTCAAGGTCAAGAATTTTCCGTAAGCTGGCTCGCCTTACCAGTACATTACCATTCAGTTGATAGACCAAATATGAACAACGAAAAAGGGTTACGTCCAAGCAATGCTGGGGTCGTTTCCAAAATGTCTGGTGTCATCGGTTGCATAGCAACTTACATCCTTGGAATTCTCTTTCTGTCGGTCCTGGGAGTCTTCTGTGCTATTTCGAAGGTTAAGCTAGTGCTCATACAGAGCGTTCTCTGGTTTTTCGGAGAGCACCTGGATGTATTATCCGGATTGGATGCAGTGTTTTGGCACGTATGTCGAGCGTGGTTTACGGATCCCATGTGTCAGCAAGTGGTCACCACAGCCTTAGTGATCAAGGGCAGTCCCAACGTGCCAAAACTGAAAAAGCTCATCAGTGACCGTCTGGTGGACGCCCGCGACAGAAGTTCCAAAAGAAAGTGCTACCCAAGGTTCACCCAACATGTTACTCGGAAGTTAGGATATTTCGTATGGAAGGATGACGAGAGTTTCACCATGGAGCATAGAATCACTTTTTGGGAGCGAGGTTACACCGACGAGACCTTGATTAGTCTACTGCAGGAGTTTTATGAAAGGCCATTCGTAGAAGGGCACTCCCCATGGGAGTTCGTTATACTGCCCAAAATAACAGAAAACAGTGCTTCGGAAGAGTACATCTTCCTACTAAGGATCTTCCATAGCCTGGGCGATGGTGTGCAAATGCTGCGTATTTGTGAATCACTCTTTGACAAATCTGTGGAATCGCCACCAAACACGTATTACGATGGTAGGTGACAAGTCATTGAGACATTCTTGCTGGTAACATTCAGAGATCAACACCCAGAGACCAGAAAGGTCCCTCGAATTTCCGTTATGCTTTTCCTGTCTGTTAAACTGTCGTATTTCAAGAATTAGTTTCCTAAAAAAATGCTGGTAGATTATGGATTTCAAATGTTTCACATAATTTTTTCCTGCAAAGATCTACATTAGCGAAGATGTGACCAGAAACGCTTTAATTTTTAACAAACAAAATGTTTCTTTTGAAAACAATATTCTGAAGCAATCCTGTTCAAGAATGAGTTTCTTACAGAAGCTTACAGCTCATGAATTTCAACTTCTTTCATTGTATGCTGCTTCAATTTTTTAATTTTGATAGTTTTTAAGACCTTAATAATATACGAATAACGGATTTCTCAAACTAGTGAAACTTGTTGATCTTACAAATATCCCAGTTAAAAACAATTTAAAAAAAACTTATGTCACTTAACGAGATTTGCAATCATTTAAAAAAAATCGATTCCCTTCTTGCGTTCTGGCAATTGATTTCAGGATGTTACTTTCCAAAAACCTTCCTATTTTAAGATGAAATATCAAGCCATTTCAAGTCTTTAGAAATAACGAAATAATTCCCGAATTTCATGCTGACATCAATCCTTCCATAGATGTTTTGTTGGGCGTGCCGGTGTGTAAGATGCCAGTCCAATTCCGGTGCAACCCATTCCTCCGCTACCTAAGGAACCCTGATGTATTGACCACAAGTAAAGAATCTTATGGAATCTTTATCAATGGCTTGAAGACAGCTCTCATGGCGCCATGGCATGTGACTGAGTCAGGGATGCAGAAAAAGGACTATAGTCAATCTTATCGGCTAAACGCTCCAGTTGCACTTTTCACAGGTCGCAAACTCTTGGCCTACACCAATAACATTGACCTACAGCGTTTCAAGATAGTAACAACTGCCTATGGTTGCACCATCAACGATGTCTACCTGCACTGCCTGACAGGAGCTTACCAGAAATGCAACGCCCCATCAACTCAAGAAGTGACCACTAATGTACCAACGTTCGTGAAGATCACAACTCCAATAAACCTCTTGCCAAAATCAGGCTTATGGAGCGAGAACTGCTTCGCGGACCTGATGATGACCTTGCCGAGCTCCAGCGCGGATCCTCCAACCAGGCTTCAGGAGATTTCGAGCATCTGCAACACTACCAAGTCTTCAACGGCTGCCACCGGGCAACTGTTACTCATCCACGCCCTGGGAAACCATCTTCCATCCTTCATTGCAAAATACACATTCACTGATTCCTTGGACTTGGAAATAGGCGCAACCAACCTCCGAGGTCCCGATTCTGGTGCAACGCTCTGCGATGACCATGTGACCGATATGTTTCTGGCGGCAAATAACGTAGGCAATGCAGGTAAGTCCAAATGCACAAGAATGTATGGCTGTTCAACAAGAACCTGAACAAAAACTGCATTCATCTAAACCAGTGGTCCCCAAACGTTTTGGGCTGCAAACTCTGTTTGCAATACAGTGTACTATAGTTAAATTGAGAACTCGCCAGGCAAAAACGAGGGGATACATTTTCTGAAAATGTATATATGAATAACGTTTAGTTTCATTAATGAAACTTCTAGTGTAGCATTTTTTGTGTGTAAAAATATGCTAAATTTATCATTGGACACGGCAAGAAATTATTTCCTGGACAACCTGGACTATTTTTCTAAACTTGATCCCATCAAACATGAATCAAAATTTGATTTACTTTTCCAGTGCATGTACAGTGTAAAATGTCCGCTGAAAACTCGTTCTGAAACAACACACTTATATGTAAAACTTTCCGATAACATAAATGCAAGTTAATGCAGGTTAATAAGCCAATTTGCAAGACGAGTTATCAGTAATGACTTCCCTTTTCCTTTAGCAGTGGCATTTAGTTTCCTGAGTTACAACGGAGGGGCACGGATTGGTGTAACAGTGGACAGAGTGGTGGCGCCCGATGATAGCATTGCGCAAAGGATAGCCAACCATTTTGTTGACGAACTGAACAACCTTGTTGAATTGGCAACAGCCAACCACTAACTTCAAGGGACCAGATAAGTACAGGATTAACAATTATACTAGAAACAATGAGACTTTTCAAAAGTAAACAAAAACTACAACATTGTGCGTTGTTAACAAATCTGCAGTATACACGAGAATACTGGTGGTGTGGTAATCATCAAAACATGCAGCGCTGTTTACAATGTAAGCTCAACAAATCATACAAAACAGCGTGTACTCAATCTGGCATGATAATCGGCTTACCTCTGCATACATAAAAATGCACCAGTTGCATATAGAAAGTGCCCAACAAACAAGATGCACATAGCTTAACAACCAAGGAGTCCAATAACAACTTCAATAAAAGTGTTTGCAGTTTTCAGATTAACGGGATCATCGATTTAAGTGATGCGCATTTATTAAGAATCCAAGGTTTAACATCGGTGGAATATTGATTTCCTAATGACACGAAATGGCAGCATCACTCGATGTGCTTGTAAAATACATTATGTTAATGCTGTAAAAATTAAAAATGTTTTCATAATTAACAACATTGCGTGCTTTCATTTCTTCAGAAATATACTATTGAACCGAATAAGAAAAGAATTCATCGACAATCTGCGTATATTGAGGTTTGGAGTTTGATTTACTTCAAAATGACTTCTTGCTGTGCAACCAAGCAACCATTTTCCGAGAGGTGCACGTGTACATCCCACAAAGGATGTCATCATCCATGCAGCTCAAAATCCTTTCAGCTACAATTTTTCAGCCGCAAAATGTTTTGTGAACCAATCCTTTATTGCAAGATTTTTGTGTACTATTTGTATATGAGAAAATGATTCATGGTCCATTTTTTTTGCACGGAAAAGTCTTTTGGACAGTATTGTTTCTTCTGCAAAAATCCTCCGCATCGGTTTTAGTTACCTAATCCTTCGTGAAGCATGTTCAACATTTCAAAGCCTGTTATACAGCATGTTCCATCCGCAAAATCATCAGTGCGGAACCTTTCCGCTGCAAAAGCCTTTTGCATAATGTTTCTTTTTTTTTCGTATTTCAAAGTCTTTTGCGTCCCATTTCTTTACGCTGTAAAGTTTCTCGCACAACATCGTATTCAGCTTCAAAGTCCTTTGCGCAGCATTTTTCATGCTGCACAATCGTTCTAGTAACATCCAAAGCATGTTTCGTTTTAGAAATCGTACCAGAGGGAAAGCCTTGATTAATTCAGCTTGAATCCATTCCGAACCACGTACAGCGTAACATTTCTCTTGACACATTGCAGCTCATCTTTTGTGCTTCTGCATAGGTAACTGAATACGAGCACTTGCAGGTTTCCACCATCGCAGCATTGTCTGGCAACAGAGCCGAGATTACTTGGGTGGAATGCAACCCCCCTGCTTCCTCAATCCCAAGATCCCTGGCCCTTGGAAATCAATAAGAAAGTAACGGAAGATTCAGTTTCTCGAGATGAGGAATTAGCCTCGGAATTGCATTCGGCTCATTCTTCGGCCAGTGGGTGGTCAAGGAGGGCCCTGGGATTACCATTGTAAGACCAGCTCCAGATGGACACAATATTTGAGTTGCTTTCATCTCTGGAAGTAGATTAGATGCAATATCGCTTCGAATTGTATTAAGCCCTACTCGAAGAGGAATCGATGACGGAAATGTAGAGCAAAACAAACCTGGCATTTGCCGTGCATTATGCAGTAAAGACCTGCTTGACATCCAACTCCATAAAACGATAGAGGGGCAAAAGCAGGCCAGAATACAAACGAAGCATTGGTTATCTACGATCACTACACACAAGACATGCAGCTGCGGAAGAGGGAAAAATCAGTTCCGAGCAAACTCATATCAAACAATGAAAAAACTTTCGGCGATATGTTGGATCGAGTACAGGTAGTACTCCAATTCCTGGTGACATCCCATTACAGTAAGTAAAATAAAAATGTTACAAGAAATGTTATATGTTGTTATATGCAGTTCCTATAGGCTGTATGAATATAGGGATCATACAGCAGGCAGTTTTAGAAATACACATCTTCATTAACATTAAAGAATTTTTTAAGATTTAAAAATATGTATCGGGTAATGTACATGTATTACTTGGAAAGAAATTTTAAAAAATAAGAGCTCGTATTTCAGAATATAACGGAAAAAAACGCATACCCTGTTATAGTTCGTATAAATTTGACATAGTTAATATCTAGTGTTCCTTGTTTTCATAATCTGCGAGTTCAGGAAACTTGGATATTCTGATAGTCGGATATTATGGAAAATGGTTGTAAATTCCAATAACTCAAAATGTTTTTTTTGCATGGCAACACTACTTCAATCATAAATATGCATTGAAGGAGATAACAAGTCCAAACCTTTCAACCAGATTCTGATCATCAATGACCATAGGGCAAACACGCAATTCAAGATAGCTCTTAAATTATTTCGTCCTTTCAGACCATTTCAATCCTCAGCATATATTTGACATCCATGTCACGGAAATAGCTCATTAAATTTGCAGTGACCTGAACCCGCGCTATTTGAAGAGACGAGTCCAAAAGACGGCTGAATATGTTTATCAAATAATTTTGCAACGGTGCTTCAGGGTTCCCCAGCTTCCCCTTGATATTCTAGATCATTTTCGTTTCTGAAATATTTTACGAAATTTTCCCTTGAAGTTTTGAAATCACAAGTTTTTGGTAAAAAGTACGCATACAAATAAATTCCTTCTTTACTTTAGTACAGAAAACGTGAACAAGCAACGAAACGTGTGAACTAAGAAGAAGCAAAGAATTCTTTCCCAAAAAGAAGTTAGTGGTAAATGTGGCAAAAATGAAACAATAGTATTCCATATAATGTACAACGTACAAGTATATCTAAGTTACACTGAAATTATTCATTAGAATCCAATTAAAAGGTAGAAATGAAAATAGTTTCAAAAAAAAAATGTAATAACTACTGACGCCAAACTCAAAAAGCGCCTTCTTTGAAAATGCTATGAAAAGAATAATAACTATAATATTTTTTTAATTATAGCGATCTTTTCAGGCTTCCAACGTAACATAAGAATTTTTCAAATATTCATCATCAAAAATGACGAAAAAGTTTATTTCATAATAAAAAAAATTAATTACCTAATGCATTTGACAACACCTTTACAATTTCAAACATAAGCTGTGATGCAATAATATGAAAAATATATGCAGTTTCTGGTTATATGAAGCCCTCGAATCTTTTCTAATTGCAATGCTGCAAATAAATGCTCATGTGCAAAATACATGTAGCTTCGATTGCGGGCTTCAGTTGATGTTGAAAAGTACATATTTTATCACTTTTGATAAGTTTGCCAATGTTGCGTCCATTGTGATGATAACATGCCCAAAATGACCATAGTATTGGAGTCATCATGCCTGGTAACAATACCAATATTCCAAAGCAGGTCAGTAATTTTAAATATAAAGTTAGATATAGTAAGGGTACTTACGAGAGACGTTGAATTGTGCTCGATTTGGGTACAATTCAGCGAGTATGACAAATATGCGAAAGTTATTTGAAGAGATAAGCCACGTGACCAAATCTGGAATATTCATCGGTATAACGAATTTCCAAGGTTCATTCCTAATGGCGGATTCGACTGGGCACACCGGTGTAGACTACAAGGTGAGGCATAAGTCTGTAAAGTCTTGTTGCGCCTGCTGCCTGCAATAGTGCCGATTTA
>JAQGAO010003406.1:0-17102 GCA_034697705.1 Ommatoiulus sabulosus | reverse complement strand
CGTGGGTAATCTGCACAAACGATTTTGGGCAAACAGATTTTGGGCAAGCCGTTTGTCGTTTGTGGTTTTTTGTTTGCCGTTTGTCTTAGTGGGTACGGGGCTTAATACGAAGGTATCATCCATGATGACATCTTATATAATTTCGATCGATTCGAGAAGATGATAATAATGGGTTTCTTGGCAATTAGGAGTAAAAATATTTTCTCAAAATGCCGATTATTAATTATCAAACGTTTTCATAATTTTCTCTCTCTAGCCGCGCCGCTTCCTTTGCGCAAATTCATTAAAAACCAGCGACCCCTATCCCCCTCGCTCCCCCCTTCGCTTAAAATGTATAAACGGCTCTTTGTGCGCATCCATTAATTATTTCTGCACTTTAACTTATTAAAAGGCAGCGCAGAAGGGACGAGGAATGTTTTTAATTTGATAGGAATTTAATTTAACTAACTAATAACTATGGCTGCGCGCGGGATATACACCATTTATCTCCGATATTCGATTTAAGGCAAGCCGAAAATGGATATTTCGAGGCATATTTTAAGCCCAAATTGGGCCGCGCCATTTTAATTGGCAGTAATTAATGAGAGCTTTTTGAGCAGAGAACCAACATCTAGAGAGGATTATTAACTTTGGCATCACTTTTTAAGCATTGATGCGCGATGGAAGTGAATGCGTGTCCGAAGCTGTAGAAAATACATTGTTGAAACAAAAATGCTGTTGTTTAAAGAACATGCGTAAATTCGTCACAAGTTGTCTTTCAATTTCAGAACTTAAAAATTATTCTTAAAATGATAATTTTGTTATAACACTGATACCCACGTGATACGACACACTTCATATCTTAAAAGCATATCTTTAAGATTTAATTGAAATTTATTTCAGAAATTAGGTGTCGCTGCAACCCATTTTCTAAGAAGACATCGATGAAGAAATCTCCCCTAAGAAGAAATTGGCCAAAATTTGTATTAAAAATGAAATTTTGCAAATAAACCAAGTTCTTTTTAAGAAGTATTCGGAATTTCGTTTTAAAAAGCTAAATTTGTCAAGGGTAATTGAAATATTTTCCATTAAGAAAATGTTATTAAATTACCATAATTTATGATTAAAAGTGATATTTTATGAATAAGCGAAACGAAATTTCTTACCAATCTGTTATGAATTCTTTAAGATAAAAATTCGTCTTAGCAGGTTTCGTCTCGAGCGAATTTCCAGCATTCTCGTATAAAGAAAAAATTCGTTATAACCGATTTTGGCTGCTTACGAACGAAGTTAGCCCAAATTGAATTCTGCTTGCCTACGTATCGAACATAATAACGGCATTGGTCAGGGGTTAGCGGGTGGTCAAGGGGAGCCGGACCGTCCAGTAAGCTTAGTTTGCATGCAGGAATTTCTACATTAAAACTTCTAGCGTCAAGTGAAGTGCACGAACGTCTTTTGGTATGCGACTTAATATATGTTCAGTCCACATAAAAGTCCAAATAATGATGAAAAAAAATCAAATAAAACGTCTTTGGTCAGGCTACTTTGTAGTCATTTCTAGAGAAAAAGATAACAAAAAAGCGAACCTGCATATTGCATGAAATTGTTGGAGTAAATAACTTGTTATTGGCTTCTTTTTGCAATTTAATAATAAAAAGATTTTTTTTCCTATATGAATTGAAATTGAACGATGGTCGCTTCCGTCGCAGAAACAAACGGAGTGGACAGTTACTTCGTCTCGGACCTCATACTGAGACATTCCTTAAATTCCTTCGATTTTTATTTGTTTTTTGGGGATAGTTTTCTCATCTCCCCCTCAGTTTGCACGGCCCCTACTGACTGGCCCTGATCATCCCCCTCACGCGCAGCAAAAAAGCATTTCCTACAGGGTGTCCGAAAAGTAAAGGAAACTACAGGGCTGGGAAGCTACTCAAGCTAGATATTGTGTCGTTTGCCCGAATAGAGACGCTTTGCGCTCGATAGCACAGAAAATTGCGAAGAAACGTGTCATTTGACGCCGCCGTTCTATCTTAAGTGGTTTATGAGATAATGAAATCCAAACGCTTCGATTTGACTTACGCCAGCATAGTTCAAACTGCTCAATGCAACAACTTGTTGCAGTTTGTTGTAATCGATTATAGCGCGTGAAAATTGGCATTCCGCATAATGCGAAATTCAAGAACATGCAGCTGAATTTCGTTTGTCTTCTTTCATGAAGTTCTGTTGTCCAATGTTTGATAATCAGCTGTAACGAAATTTCGCTTCAAATCGATTTTTATAAACTATTTTTAATACACTTTGTTCTTTAGACAAAATTCACACTATTTCTGAAGTTTTCAAAAGTTTAAAATGAAGAAATATCTATCGAAGACAAAATTTTAAAAGAATGTTTTGACTATTTTTAAATATTTAAAAAACAGGCCATAAGAATACAAGTTATTAGTTATTAAAAAAAAGTTATTACACGCTCGCACTTGACATTTTTAAGACAAAACATCGATAAAAAAGCAATAATCAAGACTTTTTCAGTAAGTAATTTTAATTCTACATTTTGATTAATACAAACAGATTGTACAACATAAGGTGATGATGATACGAGTGGCAATAATTACGTTAGTTTGGCTTCTAACTATTTTTAAGTGGGTCTTATGTTGTATTGGTTTTTTTAAAGGATTTTTAGAAATCACGAGAAAATTCGATTGAAAATACCCCGTAGGCTACAAATAGAAGATCATAGCTATGTGTCCTCGTATCGAGCTAATAGTATTTATAAAATGCTCAACCAGCGAGATTCCCCTGAATCTCGATGCAAGCAAATTTTGCATTTTCAGTTCATTTAGGAATGCTCGTATATATGTACATATAAAAAATCAAGCGGGATTTTCAGCATTGGCATTTTTTTGGGCAGGAATAAGCTCCAAACTGCAATGAAGCGAGAGAAGAACTTTTACTTTATAAAATTGTTCAAGTTCGGATGAAAGTCTGGCAAAGATTCATTCGGATATAACAGAGACGCAACAAAACTGGTTGTAACGTAATTGCACTCGCAGCTATGTTTTCTATAGACGTTAACCGGTTATAACGAAATCCCTGATGTAAGGAAGTGTAAGCTGCCCGACTTCGTTATAAACGAGTTCAATCTTGTTCCACCAGTTAAAATTAAAATACTATGTTCAGTATTCAGTCGGAATAAAACAACTATAAATGTGTACGGTTTATTATTGAAAAATGCATTTAAAAGCACCTTCTTTCGTAAAATAACGAAAATACTGAAAGTTTACTTAAAACTAAACTGCAGTTTATAGCTGATATCGCGTTTAACAATCACATGAACATCGACACTTTTGCTGAGATTATGTGAGACTCGTTATTTGGGTAACAAAGACACAACACGACATTCTGGATATGCTTATTTGCGAGTAGCCGCATAACGTGCAAATTACAAAGCGCGTTGACCAGTTAACTATAGTATTATAGCATGTTGGGACCCAATCTGAGTATTAAATGCTAGCTAGCGTAGCCAGTTAATGGAGAAAACATCATAATCCGAATAGCGAATTTCCCCTTAATTTTGAAAACCCGAATGCTCAATCTAACTGGGCGTTTGCATTAAAAATTCGTTATAACCAGTTTTCCATGGCATTTAGGGGTCTATAGGTGATGCAGTTGGGTTTGAATCGATGTAATCTTTTAAAACTCCAACAATTTTCAATTTTAAAAAACAAAGTACCAAATGGCCATGTTTAGACAAATTTGACCGAAGACATTTCTTGCTTTACTTAAGTCATCGCACTAAAGTATTTTTTAAATATAGCTTTGAAATTGCTAGCGTTTCCTTTCATCAAGTGGACTGCAGTTTACATAGAAAATGTGCAATCGTAACTTAGTGGAGCAGTCAACCAAGAGAAATGAGTAAACTTTTGATAACGAGAAAGAAAAACGTAACAATGCAAGTAACATTAAAGATTTATTCAGACATTTTTTAAGTTTAGTTCTACAATAGTATGCAGAAAATTCAACTAAATGTTATTTTCTTCATAATTTAAAATAAATTTTTAAATGGTTTCTGTAAGGCATAAACTCAAGTAATTTATAATTTAGGTTTTTCCAAAGTGTCTGTTTTCGTTGAACATTTCCCATAATTTGCATGTCACTTAATGAGTTTGAGTTATTAACTCTGGGCATGACTGTCCAAACTTTGCCAGAACTTCACCCTCAATATCAACCAAATATTGTTTTGCAGGCTCAAGACAGTGAACTAATCGGCAGGAAGAAATACAGGAGGTAAACGAGAATTAGCGCAGAGGTTTAAACGCACAAACACGAAAGGGCTTCCGTAAGAAGAATAACAACCAAGGTTCGTTTCTACATCGTTATTATAATCTTATATATGTGAAATATACAGCCGACAGAAATGTCTCAACGAATGACTTCAAAGACGTGCTAAATAAATGCGATTAGGCCTCAGAAAACGTGCGCTACCTCGACAACTGGAATCATTCGCCACACTAAAAAAAACCCATTTCGTTAAACATGATGTGTGTGCGAATAACCAACATTAAACAGAACCCTCTACAAAATAGGCAAAGAGGGAAAATTTAAATTAAAAAAAAAAATAATAATAATAATAATAGTTATATGTAAAAATAGGCCCAGCAGCTCGTGATTAACAGTCGAGTAATACAAGTGTGGAATTGAAACGAGGCTGGCTAGCGAAACACCGTGCTCACTGAACTGCTTTTAGTAGGAGTGGTCGTACTAAGTTTTTCTTCTCCTATTACCCATCTTTGCTAAACGAACTTTGCTTTCTTTTTTCTCGATTAATGCGGTCGAGGGATTAGGTGGCTAGGAGTAAATAAGGTTTAAATAATTTGAAAAGAGGGTGGTAAATAGTTGTTGCCAACGCTGATCTTGTGAGCTCTCGGGCAAGCCTATGCAGTAGGACAATTCGCATCCCTGTACAAGAAGGAATACGATTAGCTGGTGGTGTTGGTGGATTTTCAGTCTTCTAGCTTTTAGTGGGTTTCGAAACTTCCAAAAACAGGTGAAAAACTAGGCAGGTAGGATAAATAAAAACAAATGTTTATGCTTGTTAGCAACTTGATTGCACTACTGTTTCTTAAGGACTTGGTAAAGTAAAACTTCACAATTTCAAATGGCCAACACTATGAAAGTTTTGAAATACATTTCACAACCAGGAATTATATGTGCATTTTTAATTGCGACAAAGACAATTGTGGTTTTTGGGCATAAAGCAAAACTGTAAATTATTCCAGAACTATTTTTGATGGTGGTCAGAAAGGTTGATAGTTAAAAATACAACTTTCTGGTAAATTTAGTTTTCGGGCATTTACTAGGTCATCTTTGACCAACATTATTTAAAATTATTCTTTTTGCAATTGTACGAGAAAGATGCCACCAATGATACATTTAAAAATTGAGGACTGGGCACTATATGAAAGTGCATGCTTCATTTTTTAAAAGATATAAAGCTCTAAATATTACCTGTGGCATTATTAACACGCGCAGCTATCCTTGTTGGGCTGTTGATCATTGCTCAGGGCATTACGAGGTGCGGATGGTTTATGTTGAACCCCCGATTCTGCCGCATTCAAATCCAAGCTAGGAGGGACAAAAACCGACATTATCAATTTTACTTTGGAAATTTCCATTAATGATGAAACCACTACCAAAGCTGCACAGGGCGTATTAACTAAGGAATTATGCAAAGGCATGCTACATGATTGAAACCAACCTTCCATCTTGGATATTCTGATAAATTTTCTTCGCAGTTTCCAAGAATGCATCCTCGACATTTTCTCCCCTGTAAAGAGAAACTAAGTTAATTGTAGATCCTAAAATGCTATATAAAGACGCAAGTGCAAGGATAAAATTCAAACAAGTTTTCACCGAAAAAAAACTTACGTTTTTGCACTAGCCTCCACAAACATCAAACCTAATGTGGAATTTGCAAAACGAAAATAAGTTAGCATCGTAACACATTTTCAAGGTAAATTATGAGAAAACGATTTCAAAAATCGCACCATTCTCATCAGCGAATTGCTTAGCTTCTTCGTACGTTACATCCCTTTGTGCCTCTAAGTCACATTTGTTGCCGATAAGAAATATTACCTAATAAATAACATAAACAGAATTAATCTGAAAATCAGTGACTGTATGAAAGATTCAATGAAGTTGTTGCTAGAATAAAATACTTCATACCGTGTTAGGATTTGTCAAATTACGAGCATCTGTGAGCCAACTACTCAAATGGTTATACGTGCTCCGCCTAAAAGAAATTGGGTATATAATTTTAGCAGTTTTAAATGTTCGAGTTGGTTGGACAGATCTTTGTTAAGGTTATCATATATATATAACCCATGTACCACTCAAAATCGTCACCTAGTTATATCATAAACCATGAGGGCTCCTGCTGCACCTCTGTAGTAGCTGCGAGTGACGGCACGAAATCTTTCTTGACCAGCAGTGTCCCATATCTGAAGTTTGATTTTCTGGCCAGAAACCTCAATTATCCTGGTGCCAAACTCAACTCCGATGGTGTGCGGGCAGTCTGCCATGACTATATCGTAACATCGATGGGGGAATGCCATTAGGCAGTTACAAAATATCCAAAACTAGAATTTGATAGAAAAATCTGAGCAATAACCGTTTCTGGTCAAAGCTCGAAAACTCACACTTCTTTTCAGTGAACTGGTGTAGCAGACAGGATTTCCCGACGCCCATGTCTCCGATTATGATATACTTAAATATGTACGAGTAGTTATACGGTCCAGCTGACATTTTTGTAGATGTTTCAATCTAAAATACAGGGCGCATAGCGAGAAATTAAAATCAGTACGGGGCAGCGGTAACCACTTCGTTCAGGACGTTACATCATTCTTTTCAAGGAAACGTCTTGTCAAGATTACTGCGCCATAAAAAAAAACTAATCGCATTTGTGTAATTAATTTATATAGACAGAAACTTGACGTGGAAAAATGAGATTTTGAGGGTTTGATAGGGAAATTGTCCGATATCAAAACTGACAGTGGGCCAGCAAAGAACACCCAAATAATTAACGGTACCAATTCTAAAAACGTTAATTTTCCATAATCCAAAAACAAATTTGATTTACGCGTAACTACTTCTTGCTTGCGAGGGCCGATAAAACAGCCTAAACATTATACAGACTTTTTCAAGTGCCCCGAACAGGACCAAAATAGCTCAAATTCGTCTGTTTTCTTTGTGGGGAAAATAGGGGGAGGAAAGAAACAAGGTGAAAGCTGTCATCAGTCAGTGACTTTTCCGCACCCTTCCCAGAACCAAATTACAATCAACGCACGTCAAATTAACCCCTTCCATATATGCAAACTCTAATGATAACCAAACAGTTGTAATCTTACCTATTTACTCACGCAATTTATTAATTTAAACACTACGAGAGAATGCACCATATAAGAAATATGGCGAAATATCAAATATGCTTTTTATCAGCCACCTGGACGAACTAATCGAAACAACACGACGTTTTACAATCGCTCGTAAAACGTAAGATTAATTAAATAACGAAATAAATCTCCCAGATTAAGTAGTGGCGATTGCGAATTTTCTCTCGCTCGAAATTAATTCAGATTGATATATTAAAACTGCGTAGCGTTTAATATGAAATTCTACGAAAAGTCCAATGTCCCTGTTCTTAACCAGAATGAGCACGCGATCAGCTGCTTCCGGGTGAGCGTCGGTTTCCGGTTAAAAAGCGAAATGGCAAATCCTAACTTAGTTGTAGGTTTGATTCTCATTGCCTTGAACTTTTTATCGTTTTAGTTGAATCGTCAATTGTGGTTGGAGAACAGAATCACCTGAGTCATTCGCTGTATTTTCGCGATTCGGGTTGTTGAGATTTTAATTAAATACTTTCAAAATTAATTTTTAAAACATGCAATGCTGCGTGGTGCCCCTTTAAGGAAAAAGTACTAACTCTATAGGGACTATGAAATATCAGATGCAAAAAGAAATTTGTAGGATCTATTTAAAAAATTACAAGCTTGTATAATTTACAATACCAACTCGCATGTTTATCCATATGGAAATTACAACGATTTTTGACTGTATTTGGTTAGGTTTGTACTTAAGCTTTTTGAAATGTTTGCCCAAACATCTGGCAACATTGTCCCTTCCCTATATAGTTAGTATTTGCATTGTTTCTTTTCGCAATTCGCAGTGTTATTTTTCACACAGCCTCACCATCGATGTCTGTTGAAGCAGCGTGGAGAAGCCAACGTTGAATAATTTTGATTGTTTTCAACATTCCATATAAGAAATTTAAAGTGAAGATCTGGGATATCGTGGCATTGATTGCGTGAGTAACATTAAAACCAAGTAGTTTTATTTTCTGTTGCAGAAATGCGTCTATATATAGTTTGTGCCGGTGACAGGTTCCTTCCATCATGGCATCCTACAAATGCTTTTGTTATAAAAGAATTTGGCATGTTAACAGTGCTAATGCGAGCATGACTTGGTTACTTTTAAGGTGCATACTCGCATTGGAAAGATGCGAGGCTTTTGTTTTCCCCTACAGGTACAGGTGAATCAAAGGTTAAGTAATGTATTCTTATAATTTTATTCACTATTTCTCTTTTTAGAAATTCCTAGCGTAACCATGGCGGAAACAAACGTTAAAGCATTCCTATATGCTTGGTGTGGGAAGCAGAAAATGACACCAGTGTACGACATTCGAAACAGTGGATCCAAATTTAAGTCCCGTTTTCTATGTGAAGTGAGTAGTTATAAGGAGAAAATACGTTGCAATGTATGAAAAAATATCGAGTAAAACAGAAAATGGCAATTTTATTAAGCCAGTATGGGTATCCTTTAACATGACAGGTATTTTGAAGGGACACTAACTGTTCGATGGTCAGGGTGTTAAAATTACAGTATGGGTACGTTTAGTATGAGCCTTTTTAAGGTGGTGTTTTTCGGTTTAAAGCTGCCTTTTTTTAGAGTTTGAGTGTTTACTAATATGGTACGTTCACAAAGAGCTTTGAAGCCAGCTTTTTAAGGTGGCTTTAAAAGCTGGCTTTAAAGCTCTTTGTGAACGTACCTATACTACGAACTTTTATAAGCTTGATTTTCAGCGTGCTCGGTGGCGCCACTGCATGCGTTTAAAGGTGAAACATCCGGCGGAAAGCAATGGTACACATGCGCATTATTGTTTAGCATTTAATTTTAAGCAAAGGACACGTTTTTCTCAAAAAAAATAAGCACAAATAACGTTGTTGACAGGATAATCTTCGCACAGAATCACACCAGAAATGCAGACACGAACTACATGAATAGAAGGCATTACTTTCATTTAAGAAATGGACTGTTTCATCCATTCTATTAATTTTAAATTATCTACAGTATAAATGTGTGGTAGGCCTACTTACGTTTTCACCAATGGCTCAGAGACAAAAATAACAGCAGGCCTAGTGAAACGAGCGTGCTCTCTCTCTAGCAGACATATTCGTGCGTGGCGCCACTTTTGACCAACACTGATCCGTGTGCCACTCTGTGTCTAAAAAAAGGTTCGCCTTTTTGCCTATAAAATAAGCCTGGCTCGGCTTTCTTCTCGTTCGTTCTCATGTAAAACGCATGCCGCATTCTTAACACACTTGTGGCGCTAGTGTTTGTAGGCTGCCTACAACCTTAAAAAAGGCTCGTACTAAACGTACCCTATTAGACAATTTAGATAAGCAGGCCCACCTTTCGTAAGCCTCTACAACTAGACATCGGTGGTTCTAGGAACATTGTCTTCAAGAAATGTGCGCTTTAAAAAAAAAATAGTTTAGCTAATGCGTCATCTGATTGCTACTGGGTGAAGACTATCATTGTGAATTTACAAATTAACGTGTTTGTTTTTTTTCTTTCAAAGGTACGCGTGGAGGGCTTCAACTACGTAGGTGTTGGTAATTCTACGAACAAAAAAGATGCACAAACCAATGCTGCGATGGATTTTTTGCAGTTTTTGGTTCGAGAGGGAAAAGTAACTGCTGCTGAAGTCCCTTCTCTGGAAGTACGTCTTATCTTGCTCAATTTTAGATGAAAAAATTTTGTTTTTGCTCATACGGGAAATGGATTCAACTTGAACATTTTAAATGAATATTGAAGGTAGTCTTGCATATTGTGATTACGCAGCAGAATTGCTCAATATGTTTGGTGCACGCAACAGAGGTTCCATTTACAACGTCCACATTTTCAAATATTTCAGGACAAGCTAGTTTATAATTTTTTGATGCTATTGTTTGTTCACTCTTCATTATTGTGGTCACATAGTGTCTAGCTACCTTAATTCTCATGTACGAATTGAATATTTATTTGAAATGTAATCATTGAATAATGTTTTAATGTACTAAATAATAGATCAGCATTGCACAAAATGTTGCCTCAGAAACAGATGGTGGGTCTGCTGCTCCTGGTGCCGATCAACAAGAAAATCCGTTTATAGTAAAACCAAGTTTTCCTTATGGCTCCGATCGTAAAATGGAAGATATTCAGGCGGACAAGCGAAAGTTGGAGGACGTAAGAATCTATATTTGGCCCAGTGATTTTGAGGCAATCTGCGCTTTACATTTTTAAAAGTAAAATTCTGCTTTTGTTCTTACTTTGCGAAGGCTGAAGCTGTGGACGTGAATGCTGGAATACATGGGAACTGGATGTTAGAAAATGCCAAGTCGCGCTTGCACCAGTATTTGCAGCAAAATCGCATTCAATCTGATTATAAATACAGTCAAGTTGGCCCCGACCATAATAGGTAACGAAAATGAAGTCCTCAGCCTCACCGTTTTGAATTCTGATGGTTCTAAGTACTTGGAACCATGTGAAATCAACTGGGTGATATGAAAAAACAAAAACCGAACCTATGATCTCAAAGATATTGATTAATGATATTGCAATGACTTTGAGAATTTAGGATTTAAAAGAAAAGACCTTTTGAGGTTTGGGTTACCTTATATCGGTCTATAATTTGCCTCAATTGCCTTCAAAGTTTTAATATACCACAAACGTGAACATGAACCAGGTAGCAACATAGAAATTATCTCAGGTGTTATCATGCATTGCATTGTAAAACAAAAAATTAAGGAAATGAATGAGAATGGACGAAACTGAAAAAAGCGACAGTGAATCCCGTGAGAAATGACATTTTTTGTAAAGTGGTCCTGTGTTTACACTCTGCAATGAATGGGATGCGTTACCAGATGGTTTATTCAGTGTCGCATTTTACAGTCTTGTTACTTTCACCAGGTTTCGTTGGTTGTCAATTTAATTCACCTGGTTGGGTTAAACTGTGGCGATCGGTTCTAGATGAAGGTATAACCTCATTTGTCATGGTGCTTTTTGACTATTGCATGTTCTTTCAATCATTGTGCAAATTTCATTCTTGGATTTACATTTCAGGAGTTTCATTGCTGAGCTATCCATTAATGTGAGGGCAATTGGAAAAAGTAAGTTCCAATATTTTTTTAAAGTTAAAGAACAAAATCTTTAAGAGGTTTTCAACCGGTGGTGTGGCGCATTTCTGCTGTAGTCATTTTAATATTATTATGATCATTTTTCCCAGCACTGTATGCTAGAGAAAGTGGTTCCAACAAGCAGTCGGCTTCGAAATCGTGTGCGCTCTCGCTCGTGAGGCAGATGTATCATTTAGGAGCTATCGAGGCTTATTCTGGAGTTACGAAGAAGAAGGATTCGGAAGAGGTAATGGTGTATTTTGGATCATTGGCATGTTTTTAATCTTTTGTGATATTGCTGTCGCATTTGGTTAAGATTTAAGAATTGGTTCTTAAATCTGTTTTTTCATTATCGTTAATCTATGCCAAATGAATTTTTCATTTTCAATTTCAGATCGATCCTTATGAAGTCAAAGTTAAGCCTGACTTAACCCAGCAAGTATTTTCTGTTTTAGAAGAAATAGGGATCGTTCCTGTTACAGAGGTGAGGAAACCTCAGGTTTAATATTTCTTGAATTTGTCATAGTTCAAATTAACTCGCTAACATCAAGTTTATGCTTCCTTAGGTTTCTGAACCCGAACAGGCGACTAATCTTATTATTTCACGCTGCTTAGAAGATGTCAAGCCTAGTTCTCACAGGCAGTATGGAGGGGTGATTTCTTGGTCACCTCCTCAAACCAATTGGAATCCTTGGCAAGGATGTAATATCGATGAAGGGCCTATGGCTTTTGTGAGTGAAGTTTGATTTTCTGTTTCTATGTTTTGGTAATTTGGATTTGAAAAGGCTCTGTCTTTCAGGTTCAATTTGATCACATATCATATCCTGAACTGGGATACACTGGAGTTCCTATGATTCCTATGAAAGATACAAGTAAAATCTGTTAGCTTTAAATTAATTTTTTCCCATCATTTTTCATAGTGTACTCTAGCTGATACCAGTAAGAACTTGCTGGCAGCTCAAGAGCAGGCATTACAGATGAACGAGAATTTGAAACACATGCTGAAGGAGAGAACCAACTTGCCTATCTGCGATTCCAAAGAGGTCATTCTGTCTGCCGTTCGAGATAACAGCGTCGTGGTTATTCGCGGTGCTACGGGATGTGGCAAAACGACACAAGTGCCGCAGTACATTCTGGATAGCTACATTTCCACCGGATATGGATCACAGTGCAACATAATCGTCACTCAGGCAAGGATAAGCTTCTTTAGCTTGAATTTCAGGTTCATAACTGCAACCAGATGATCAATTTCTCTTATTTTGATTCTTGACAAAAATAGCCTCGTCGTATCAGTGCAATTTCCGTTTCTGAACGTGTGGCAAACGAGAGGGGGGAAGAGTTGGGCAACAGCTGTGGATACAGTGTACGTTTTGAGTCTTGTCTTCCACGTCCTTATGGTGCCATACTGTTTTGTACAGTTGGTAAGTTTGCAACTTCTGATTGAGTATTGTTTAAGAGTTATCAGCATTGTTTTAAAAAGAAGAATGGGAAAGTTAATAAGAAATGGTAAAAAATTTAATTACATTTTCAGTACGCTTAAGTTTTAATTTCTACATTCTGAATTTTCCAGGTGTTCTTCTTCGTAAATTGGAAGGAGGATTGCGCGGTGTTTCTCACGTCATTGTTGATGAAATCCATGAAAGGGATCTGAACAGTGATTTCATCCTTGTTGTGCTGCGTGACATGGTTCTCGCTTACCCCCAACTGAGGGTAATTCTTATGTCGGCGACTGTTGATACCACGCTTTTTAGTGAATATTTTAATAACTGCCCCGTTATTGATGCTCCAGGTCGAGCTTATCCTGTCCAAGGTAGTAACGCATTGCTGGATTTTGTGAATTACTCCAGGATTATTTCCACTTTTCAGCTCTAAGTTAGCAATCATTGTTTTGCTTTAGAATATTATCTAGAAGATTGCATAGAGATGCTCAACTTTGTGGCGCCACCGCCAAGAAAGAAGGGCAAGGACAAGGAAGATGGTGCTGAAGACGAGGCTGATGACAATTTAAACAAAGTGTCTGGTGATAACTATTCGCCTGCCACAAAAGCGACCTTGGCCAAGCTCAGCGAACGAGAAATGCCCTTCGAGTTAATCGAGGCAAGTCTTTTGAGTAATCCATTGGTTTAAAAATTTCGACATGTTTTAAACAACGTTCTTCATTCTCGACAGGCCCTTTTGATGCATATCAAGAACATGAATACACCAGGAGCTGTACTAGTGTTCCTTCCTGGATGGAATTATATCATTGCTTTATTACGTCATCTTCAGCAACATCCCGTGTTTGGTAAATTTGAACTCTGCATTCAACTGACAGTGAGAATATCAGTATTTAGGAAAATCCTCAGTGGGTGCTTATGTTTTATTTAAGGTGGCCCTGCATATTGTATTTTACCACTGCATTCCCAAATCCCGAGAGAAGATCAGCATCGAGTTTTTCATCCTGTACCTCCTGGTGTCACTAAAGTACGTTCACGGTTTAGTTAATAAAAACAATGAATCTTCCTCAAATTATTATGCGTTGCCCTTTGAGTAAGCTTTGGAGGTGTTCACGTCAATACTCGCTTTTTACTTTTCAGATCATTCTTTCTACCAATATTGCGGAAACGAGCATCACCATTAATGATGTGGTCTATGTAATTGACTCGTGCAAGTAAGTCATTTTGAAATAAGCTTTTCCATTGCTAAGCAATGAGTACCAACATTAAGATCAACTGAGTTTTAACAAAGTTACAATTGATTTTTTAAGAGCTAAGATGAAATTGTTTACGAGTCACAACAACCTCACTCAATATGCCACCGTTTGGGCCTCTAAGTCAAACTTAGAGCAACGCCGAGGCCGTGCTGGAAGAGTGAGAAGCGGATTTTGTTACCATCTCTGCAGTCGTGCACGATTTGAAAAGTGAGACATTTTTGCAATTTTGGGGAATGCGTTTTTGCATCTTTACCATTTCTCACTGGTTTATGCGTTTCCAGGATGGAGCAGCACATCGTAGCAGAAATCTTCCGTACACCGCTGCATGAAATTTCCCTGGCCATCAAATTTCTCCGTCTAGGACAGATTGCGGAATTTCTCTCCAAAGCTGTGGAGCCACCCCCAATCGATGCTGTTATCGAATCGGAAGTCACTTTAAGAGGTATTGCTTTGTTCTCGACAGTGCCTCTTTAATAAGGTACCCCAGTACCTGCAGCGATTACATTTTCAAAATTCAATAGTGTTTATTTTCTCAATGCAGAAATATTTTATATATAGTTTGGTAGAAACTTTAAATTTATGCTCAATGAATGCTAAAAACTCTAGAATTTCTGGTGAGTTTTAATGACCTCTTAGAACTGCCAACACTGTTCTTGAAAATAAACAGAATTTTAAAATTTGTTCAACAGGTGAGGCACCATCAAATGAAATAATTGTCTTTGATATCATAACCACTCGTTTTTATTTATTGTAATTTAACAAGAGCTCTTTCTGAAACCTTGACCAGTTCAATTATAGGAATTATGACTTTCTAACGATAACGAGTTGAAAATGTTTACTTATGAGGATTTTTATTCTCTCATTTTAGAATTGGGAGCATTGGATAGTTCGGATGAGTTAACTCCTTTGGGTAAAATTCTGGCTCGTCTGCCTGTTGACCCCAGGCTAGGAAAGATGATTGTGATGGGCTGCATTTTTCAGTAGGCCAAAACCTAAAGAGTTAATGAATTGGCTTACTTGTCCCTTTAATACTGACCATTTTTATTTCTCTTTAGGTGTGGAGAAGCCATGTGCACTGTTGCTGCCCATGCCAGCTCCGCAATGGAAACGTTTCAGTTGCTTCCGGAGCAGCGACGCCTGACCCAGCGGCATCGATCATTCGGTGGATCCCGATTTAGTGACCATGTGGCACTTCTCAATGCGTTTCAGCAGTATGAAGAGGTTAGGGAAAATGGAGAAAACGCCATAATGGGTTTTTGTGAGAGGATGGGCTTGTCTATGCCGAATTTGGTCATCACTGGTGATGCGAAGGTTAGAAATATTTTTTTTTAAAAGGTAGATGAGGAAAATTACTGTTTGTCACAAAGGATGGTGGTTCCCAAGCTTTTTTGAATCGTACCCAATTTTTTTTAATGATAAACTTTCATAAATCCACTTAATTAGTAAAAGCGTTGCATTTTAATAACACCTTAAATTTAACCATTTTAAAGCAATTTAATTGCAAAATTCTTTTACCCCACCTCCACCCTACCCAAGATTTTCGCTTATTGCTTTGTGAATTTTTAGTTTGTTTAAATGGCAAGATGTGACATTATCACATTACAGCTGTAGGCGAAATAAATCCGAAACATTTTTAAAATCACCAATTGCAGTAAATGTGTGATTAAATGTTATCATTTCTTCGACACAAATCAACAACTTCTGTATTTATTTTGCAGCGTCAACTAGTGGATATTCTGACGATGTGTGGAATCCCTGAGGAATGCACAGCGCCACAATATTTCAACTTCAACGGTGTGGATCCAAAGCTTGATGTGGTCAGTGCTACGTCTTACCTCACTCTAATCTTCACTCGTTTTCGCATCTTGTTGTTGACTTAATATTTTCTTTCACGGTTCTAGGTAATTGCTCTTCTTTGTATGGGAGCCTATCCAAACGTCTGCTACCATAAAGAAAAGCGCAAGGTCCTCACCGTTGGTGGAAAGGCAGCGCTTATTCATAAGCTTTCCATCTGCTGTTCGAATCAAGCTGTCACGTTCCCGTCGCCATTTTTCGTGTTTGGGGAAAAGGTACATAAAGGCAAAATTACAGAGTCTGGTTAATCCTATTCTGAAATCTTCACAAACGTTTATAGCTTGTTGTGTGTAACCTGAAGACTTTGTAGCAGTAGTGTGTAATCATAAGCTAAGAAAACATGATGTAACTGTGTTTCTGAAGGGCTTTCTTTTATATCACTAGATTCGTACACGTGCAGTGTCTTGCAAGCAAATGACTATGGTCACCCCACTCCATCTTCTACTATTTGGTTCACGTAAAGTTGAAGCCACCGAACATCTTGTGAGGATTGACGATTGGTCAGTAAAATTACCTTTTCTTTATTCTTGTATTCACTTCGTGGTTAAGTGTTAAGTTGATTGTCGCTTAAATCTGCAAGAATAGACAAGACATGAAATTATTCTTTGAACTCGTCATTTCTCCTATTGCGCCAGTTTCTTGGCATCTAGATTTAATCACTTGCAAACTATGTTTTTCTTGATGCATCATTTGGCCCATTGCTGTCATTTTAGGATAAATCTGAATATGTCACTGGCCGATGCTGGTGGCATAGTGGCCTTGCGCCCGGCACTGGAAGCACTTCTAGTTCGTTGTTCGGCCGAGCCTGAGATTATCACATCGCTCAATGAATTGGATGGAAAAATTGTACAGACCGTTAAACAGCTGAGCCAACTCAGTGCGGCAGAGTTTGGGAAGTCTGGAGAAGACGGCGATGCTACGTAAGTGATAAGAATGTATTCCAGGGATTTCAATTTCAATTCTTTACCCTGCAGTCAGTAGATTAGTACCATTTGGCAGGGGAGATCCTTGGTGATGGATCCCAACACTACAATTAAATTATATTTCCCGTAATTGGGACCTTAACGAGGAGGATGGGATAGGAAAGG
>JAQGAO010003405.1:0-17102 GCA_034697705.1 Ommatoiulus sabulosus | reverse complement strand
TATGTCTTTCCTGATTGGCTATCGAACAGAACGAAACTTTCGTGCATGACTGTAAAACCTATGACGTCAGTTTCTTTCCATAAATAACTTGCTCAGAATAGGATCGCTTATTCTGGAAATATATCTGGAAATTTGTTTTCGAAGGAACTTTTTACCAACACAAGGGGAAATATCAAGCAATAATATATCTGGAAAGAAGTTTCGGCTCTCGGGATATAATTTGCCTCCTGTATGACCAGCTTTAAAGCTCTGAAAAAGTTCTGTGTTTCAACATGAAATATCGACATCATTTTGTGTGAACCCCGGACACTGTGTGGTATATCACACCTATCAGATATTTCCACGGTCTATACTGTTGACCACATTATATATATAGCTTGTATATATTGTGATTTTTTTCATTACCCATGGTTTGATTTCTGAAATAAAATTCATATCAGAAACCTTTCTTTTGAATTATGTTCCTGTTGTTTTGAACGACGCGGGTGAACGTGATTGTATCACACAATTATGTTTGGAAACTTGGTAAGTTTAGGCGTGTCCGAAAAGGCAAGCGCATATTTCTGAGCATTTTACTAACCATGGTTTTAAAAAGGAAAATTTTAACCTGAAAGTAATTAGTTTTTATAATTAACAAATTAAAACATTTCATTTCCCGTAATTCACATTCTAAAAACAACTTTTTGAACATGTCGTATTTCCAGGTATAACTTTCCTCGTGTGTGGCGGCCTTTAGATTGAAAATTGTGTAATTGACATTTACCTCGAAATTTGCTAAATAACGTTATGACATTGACGAGACTTTACTATTCTTCAACCAGTTTTATTTCTTTAGTCAATGTTTCGACATTAAATGTCTTCATCAGGAACTACACACATGCATATATAAACATTACAAAACTTTAGAAAATGTTTGCATTAAATATTTTATAAAACTGCTTGAGGAATATCCAAGTCTCGTCAATTTTTGAAGATGCCGAATATAAAGTGTAGACCTAAACAAAGTCCTAATTCGCAATCAGCGCCAAGATAAACGTTGAATCTAGGAACGCGTTAAATAATTTAATTCCACCAAGTCAGTCATGAGGGTGCTGATTCCCAGTCGGAGGAGCAACAATCACGAGTGGCGCTATTTATAGCTCACTAAAAACCCAACCAACCACGCGATTTGAAACGCGTCACATGACCAGACGCGAGCAGACGACGGGCGCAACCGTATAAAGCCGCAATGTTTCGCTGTTCTCGTCAAATCCATCAATGCCTTTCGTTTTTTCCGCATCGTTCTAAAGCCTGTCGGAAAGGTCGTTGTCCACGCGCCCGGAATTGTCCCAGTCGCTAGTTCGCAGCGCTTCGATCGATTACTTCAGCCTGCAGCAGTTTGAGTGCGTTTTTGCGTCGTCTCCACCATGTCCTTGCTGCGTTTCGGCAACGTTTTGGCACGTTCGTGCGCTCGGTATCGATTTCTCGGTCCGTGCAAGAATACAGCGCGGGCCACCACGTCGCACATGAAGCTGACCGGACTGAGCCGGCAAGCGGGTGAGTTGCTCGAGAACAGGGTTCAGGGGTAGGTCAAGCAGGAACTCGCCTTATCTTTATCGTCGAGTTTCGAGTGGCGCGAACTGGTAGAAAAAAACAGCTGTGGCGCTGTTTATAAAAAAACAAATCGGTTTTACTGAATCTGACAGTCTGGTCAAAAGTTCCAGTTATTTTCCACTCGAACGTGAAATGCTAGTTAATTGCCATTGCGCCGGTTACGACTGGTTCCCAGGCTATTTTCGGCCTTATCAGCATCGCGTCTGTCATTAATCATTATCTACTAAAACGAGTTTTGAAATTTAATTCGAATGGCAATGCATGCATGTGGGCGAAAATAAGTGGGCTAGGGTTAATAAGTGCTTGCAGGAAATGAAAGGATTTTGTCACATTATTAATCGCGCTTTGCTCGGTCTTTATAACGAAATAACGAGCATGCCCAATCTGATTTTAAGAAATTCAAGTTCAGATTGAGTATCCGTAATCAGAAACTTTGAGATGATGTGCTGCTCGTGCTTGAGATATGTGTCGCTACACATACCCGCTTCGGAAGTAACAACTCAAAAAGTGTCAATTTCTGGTTAATGCAAGTTTTAATGCATGGTAAAATAAAGTGACAATACTGACGTCGCGTTGTTTGCCTAAACTACATGTATGTTAACATCATATATGTAGTTTTTACTGAATACATGTATTATGTATACTGTATATTCGCTTCACATTCTTGATTTTAAGTGTAAATAATAATATGGTCTTTACAAGCTTATAGCCATCATCCATGGGATTTCCCTCCCTTTTTTTGCCATGTTTGTTTTAAAGATGTACCTGATAGTTGTAAAGGCTTTTTCATGTAATATTAATCCTGTTCACTGTTCACTGTAATAAATTCACTTCACCTCACCTAAAGACTTTCTTAACCCGGAAATTGACAATTTTTAAGTGATGTCACTTCTTAAACGGAGGTTCGAAATACTTTCTTAAGACTCTAGACTTGGATCCCATGACAGAGTCTAAAACTCTTTGAATTATTATTATTATCCGTTGAAACTCTTGAATAAACAAACATCCCCGCGTACATGGAAATATTTTATCGAAATCTAAAACTACCGTAGTTTTATCACGAGATTAACAATGCTGTATGTAGGGGTTCATTGCTCATCTCGTGAAAAGAGCACCACAACGCGTCAATTTTATGAACTCATTTAAAGGGTTATCGAACATGTTTCAACGCTTCACATTTCAGGATTCGCCTCCACAGAGGACAATGATCCGAGGAGGTTCACCAAAGATGAGTGGCTGAAACGTTTGACCCCAGAACAGTATTACATTTGTCGGGAAAAAGGCACCGAAGAGGTAAGTCTGGCAATAGAGTGAAAATTGCAGGTCATTAGCATTACAGGATTTTTACCTTCTTTTGTCACCTGATTGCCCCTCAGGCCCAAATATTAATTCAGGATTAAAAACCTAATTTTCTTACTCGTTTCAAAAAGTTCTGATTCGTTTACGTGTTTTACCAATCGTAGCCATTTACTGGACAGTATTACATGCACAAAGAGGAAGGCGTTTACACGTGCGTTTGTTGCAGCACCGAGCTGTTCAGGTTAGTTAATTGCGCCACTGTACAACCACTTTCAAAATTATAGTCGTTTGAAGAGAACTCGAACAAGGTTTCGCACAGAGTTGGTCGAAAAGTAATAAACGATTATTACTCATTCCATGGACTATCCGGGTTTCTGAAGTGGGAAAACATTTTTCGGATACACTTATGTATGAATATTTTAAAAAAAAAATTAACCTAAAAGATTTGGAATTTTTCTCTATATATACGGTGTCTTGGGTTTTTTTTTAGAATGACTCTCACAAGATTTGCAGTACATGTACATGTACGCCCAGCAAACTTAAGATGTAAAACTTTGAAATTGACATTACATGTACAGTGTATGTCATTTCAACTGAGCCATACACATAATTTAAACTTGTGGGTGTTAATTGATTGTCTTCATTTCCACCAAAACTTTTGCACTCTATACCAAACCTGAATGCCCTCAGGAAACTGCATTACGCTTTTCCCTAACAGTTTCTTACGCCTATGTCCTTATTATAATCTGCAGTTCAAAATCCAAATACGACTCTGGATCTGGTTGGCCTTCGTTCTTCGACGCCATTGGCAACGCAGGGAACAATGACACGAATTCTAATGTTTTTGAACGACCTGACACCTCTTTGGGTACAGTGCGAACAGAGGTGCTATGCAAAAAGGTAGGCAGGGAAATATCTAGCTAAGCATTGTTAATTTTAGGGGACGCACGTAAATGACGTCCTTGTTTGGAGTGGAAGAAAACAGCTAAACATGTTTGTTTTATTAATTAAGAGATTATCTAGACAATGAAACCAATTTAAAATTTTAATTTCAACCGATCAACTTACAAATTGCATATCTTTGTAACACAATTATCTAATGCGAACAGCTTCAGTATCAACAACTCGTTTCACGTACCCCAGTCAAAGCTAGCGCATTGGCGCCAAACAAGTGAAATTTTCCATTATCCATTTCAGTGCGATGCCCACTTGGGTCACGTGTTCACCGATGGCCCAGCGCCAACAGGCAATCGTTACTGCATAAACAGCATTGCCTTGAAATTTGCGCCCAAGAAGCAATCTTAAAATTGTTTGTTACTTTTATACACTGTACTTTCGCAAGTATTCTATTACCATTTCAAGAGTACTTTTTTTAATGTTCGTATTTATACTGAAAATGTAATTTGGATATTCGGAGGCAACCTACATGTATGTATTACTTTCTAATTGATGTCCTGTCGCGGACAAGATGTATTTTTGATATGCTGGGCACGCTTAGATACATGTAGCTTAAATGTTTGTACACCGAATAGTTTATATTTTGCTATTGACAATAAAATAACAAACCGAAGTAGATCGTTTTCTTTAATGTGAGATATGAAAAATCATAGTGTTTGAAGATATTACAGTAAGTGAACGGTATTTTTTTTTTCATTGCAATTTATTTTAGTTTCTCTTTTTTAAATCTGACATTTATTATAATGGCATCATTGATAATTATAATTGTATTAATTACTGTAAACGTCACCAGTTTACCATTTTCGAACAGTTTAAAAGAATGATAAACCTGAAATGTTTACGGAGCAGTTGAAATTGCCGCCAAAACAAAAACTGCTTTCAGCCTGCAACAATATCCTCACTCTGTCAATAGATGGGGTTATGTGCTTGCTACGGCAAGACTCGCTGTATAAAGGGGCGCATTATTAGTTCTCTTTGTCTTCGTAGTTCGTACCTTTGCATTATTAAACCACAGAACATTCATATATAGATTCATACGACAATAAATACCTTCTATGTGATATATAAAATCGACAACTTATAAATCAGATATTGGTTCAAAATATGCATATAAGATCATAATTCCAACTGGTCAATAATCTACATCCAAAAAAAACAGCATTACAATTTCGAATTTGAAATGCTGCAAAGATATTTTAATAAAACGTTGTACACATTAAGGGAAATAATCGGATATCCCCTTATAAACCTTTATGAGGTGACGTTGATTGTTGAAAAGTTCGAATTGCACGTACAACTTAAATGTTAAGTAATTGTTTAGAAAATTTGTGATGACTATTTATAAAATAGCGATGTGTTATATAGGAATTAATCAAACAAATACTAAGACTTTTATCCGAAATATAGCCTTTAGTTTAAAGCAATAATTGTAACTCTTCAATAATTTTCTCTTTAAAATAATGTTCATTCTGGAAAAACCTTAAAGGAAAGGCCTTATAGCGTTACTCCATTATTTTGAAATAACTCTGGACCTCTCGGAAAATTAATTCAACGTAACGAGGTATTGATAATACGCACTTAGAATGTACACTGTAGTACCGTCTAGTATAATGATACACTGTATCTATTAAAATAATTTTTCGCAAATTTTTAAAAAAAAACGGCGGATTCAACCGCTCGCTTCGTTTAAAATTTTGTTGCATTGACTCACAATCTCACAATAGAAATGGACTCCTCGTGTACATGCAAGTCCAACTGATACCAAAACGTTAAACTGAGATGATTAGTTAAACATGCTTCAATTTAATTATTGTATTAACTATCTTGTACTGTACCAATGATCAAACAAAAAAAATCTCCTGTGTTCGTCTCCCCTGGGCTTAATTGTGTATTCATTTAATATAATGAATACTGAAAATAGTAAAGTGAAAATGTAAAGTAAAAATAGTTTTGGAATCTGTGAAGAAATCAATAATACAGAATAATGCAAATAAAGCATTAAATTGTAATCAGTTTTTAACATGTTAATAATATAAAAATATGTTTTTCAGGCTTCTGACAAAAAAAGTCATCCAAATTCGTGCATTATAGCTCAAATTCATATTTTTGAGATGTCCTTCTACGTGTAATTTTACACAGCATTCTCACAGGCCTACTTACAGGCAGACAAGACAAAAGTCGAGGCAGTACAGAGAAAGTTCACGAAAAAACTCCCCGGATTTAAGCACTTAACTTACAAACAACGTCTGTTAGCACTGAAATCAGATAGCTTGAAGTCCGAAGAATCATAATTGATCTTCGATGCTGTTATGAGCACTACCATGACTTAATTTTTTTCTGGATCACCACTGTTGCGTAAAAAAGATGCTAATAACGACTGACACAGACACTACCATAAGCAATTACAGTACTTTGGGTCACTTCAACTAAGAACTGTCAGCACTTCTCCTTTGGACCTAGAGTCGGCACAATTTGGAACTCGCTCCCTGCTAAGGTAGTCATGGCCTCCTCACTATCAGAGTTGAACACTCATTTAAGGAAAGTGAATTTATCTGTTTTTGCTACCCTAACATTCTGAAGTCTGAATGTGACATTACTGTAATATGTTTAATTGTATTGAGTTTTTGTAATGTTTGTATCATGGGGTAGATGTAATACCTGCTCCCATTCCGGAATAATGCTTTTTATTATTATTATTATTTTGTATGTATACATGTATGTAGCAAAAACATGCATGGAATATATGTGTATACATTTTCACAGAACCGCGCGTACTGTTGACAAAAAGTTAATTTATCAATTAAATTGAAACCAATTTCACTGAATGTTAAAGTGTATGCAGTGTACAAGTATATGGTAAATAATGCCAGCGAAAATTTGTACATTCAATAGGAATAAATACCAGGTCCCACATGTTTATATTGTTACGGTTGTATGTTCCTCCAAATGTTTCGTCTAATTTTCCTTGTAAATCTCTTTTCTTTAAATTCATAAATTCAAATTTTATGAAAATGCACATGTGTGTATAACCGATTTCACGAGTATTTTCATCCATAATGCATGTCGTTCGAGGTTCATAATTTTTAATAATACAACACGTTCGTAGTTTCATAAGGAGGGATATGTTAAGCTCAATGTGCATTTTATTGTTAAGCCTGCATGGTGCGTGTGGATTAGGGATACCCATTTTATATTTACTGATACATTAAGGTGAACACCAAAATAGTTTGTCGCAATGCAGTCGAAAATGAGAAAAATCCAAAATTGTCTTTCCGGAATGCAGGGAGACGCTGAGAAAACTGCTGCGCACAATATGGTAACGCATGTGAGACCGCCTTTTCCGCAGGTCCCATGGAACTAAAATTAAATTGCGTTACATGTATTGCCTGCAAAACTCCGCCTTAAGGTTTGGGATAGGCGCGAAATTAGTATACGTCAGGAATGTCTCGTTTCTGTCCAAAGTGAAGGAGGGGGAATTGTTTCTTGACTGAGGCTATGCGCTTAACGAAACAGTGTTAGCCAATGGGAATCGTCGGCAGGGATATTTAAAATGGAAATAACCACGTGCGCATGAAGTGCATTTTTAGGCCTGTCAACAGTTGGCGTCGTGCACCGAACATGGGATTCGTCAAAACAACTGCACTGTTTAATTGCACGTGATGGAACCCCTTCACGTGGGGAAAATATGCCAACTGATGGATACTGGAAACATTTTCGCAACCTCTATTCATTGCTTCTCAACACATCAATGAACATTCTTGGCAAAAAACGGCGATTAACTCTTGGTTACGAGGTCTCTTTATAATAAAGTGCAACGGTTCTCACGAGCAAGATGACTGACACGCAACTAATTTAAGGTAATGCAAAAGTTTTTACTCTCTCAGTTTTATACAGGTTTGAAAAAAATCGGAATTTCAATTCTTTGACTCGGTTTATGTCATGTTGATTAGAAAAGAAGTTTGTTTGTTATAACTGAAGACATAGGATTTGACTTCTTTATCGTTATTTGGAGATTATCTGGTTGACGGGTATATGATTGCAAAAGTATTCACAAGGCGCATTTTCATCAGTTTTGGATTTATAACTTTGCATGAGGAGCAAATCCAACTTTCCTGATATATCCATTGGGTGTCATTGCCAATCGAAAATTAATCAGATATTAGCTTTTGGAATGTGTACATAACAATCCTGATCGAAAAAAAAGTATTTTTTTAAAATACTTTCACGAAGTTTTAAAACTTTACTTTTGAAAAAAAAATTACGACAAGCAATGAACGACAACTTAAATAACATATTGTTTGCTAAAATATCAAACTTAGTAAAAACTAAGCTTAATGTATGAAAAGCTAGCTAATATCAAGCAACTGAAACTTCTAAACAACGCATTAACATGTTGAAATATCACCAAGTTTTGGCGTTAATTGACAATGAAACTGAACATGAAAATATAAATCAGTATTTGCATGAATGGTGTTTCATTGTTTAGCCAAGCTTGGCTATATATTTATAATTTATTATAAGCGTCGTTGATAGATACCGACAGTTTGCTAGCATTTCTTAAGTACTGCAGCTTTATATGATATACTGTATTTTAAACACTGAAACCATAAAATTAGTTTGTTAATGCCATTTCTTTTATAATTAACAGCTTATTTGCCCTACATTTTAATATCAAAATTTCCAAGAAACTCAATCGTGCACATTACTCAATGGATAGCAACCAGCAAGGTCTAATTAAGTTAGGTACAAAAGCCCTTAATTCGATTCAAAAATGAAAATAATCATAATAACAATTATGTTAATACTATTTTTAATTGGATCCGAATCAATTTTTTCATATTTAAAGACAGTATTCTACCCAACATATCTGCGCTATTTCAAATGGATTATTCTCATGGTAAAACGTGCATATTTCTAATGAAATTCACTAAGATTTAACAAATAAAAATAGAATGATGACAACTGGCAAAATTTGCAAATGTTCTGAAATGCAAACGAAACTCCCTAATACATTATATTACCGCATCATTCTTGCAAATAAAATGATACGTACTAATTTTTTTTTTTTTAAAAAAAACAACGCATTTCCCATTTGCCCTACTTCCACGCGTAAAAGCATGCATCGGATTTTTCCTATAGAATTTGGGCTTAAGGGCTTTCTACGTACGTCAATGGATTTCCCTCAAATGTGGATGCAATTGCTCGCATTGAACTCTATTATCTATTCATCATGGGCAACTGAAGGGGCGAGCTAACTTCATCCCGGATTGTCTGTTCAAAATTGATGTATTGACTTTGATTATTTAAGCGAAATAATTGCCCTCATGGGGCCACCACTGATCCCAGCGTCCGCGAGCAACCATATGGCAGGCATTTTCCTCAAGTTTCATCACACTTTAACGACTATTTTGTCGTCATTGATTTCCAACTGTGTTTATCATGCTCAAAGGACTTAAGGCTTCGACGTTTTATTGAGCGCCCTCGGAGATAGGCCTAGTGCCTAGGCCATGCAAATTCCAGTCCGTTTTACGTCATCGTGGCCTAAACGTAAGGGAAGGACTATTAATTAACGGACGAACCAAAACGGATAACATTTTTCATTAACTTTAATAGTGGTCATTTCATTCAAATTACATCCGACGATCGATTTGAATTTACTCGCGCGACGAGGTCACCGTGCATCCGAAATAAGCCTAACTTGTATTAAGTGCTGAAATCTCCAGCAAACACACATTGCGCTGATGCATGCAAGGATTGCCTATATATAAGGGGCAGCGCACCTCCGTGCAATGTACGCTGGAAATAAACCAAAAGCCTAATGAATTAGTCTTTAAAATGGGAATAACGAACTCGGTATAGATGCAAAGAATGTAATTTTAGAATCAGTAGCCGTAGAATCTAGCGTAGCATATAATGGAATGCGTAAAATAATTCATCGCATATATGCAGGAAAATGAAATTCATCGCATAAACGCCATATTTCAAATATGATAATCGGCTTTTCTAAACGGAGATGATAATAATGTTAACGCACCAACTCCTGATATGAATATGAAAATCAGCAATTTAGCAATCTCTAAAAATTCCCCAACACATTTCGCAAAAGTTGTCCAAATCGGATACGACGTTTTGAAAAATCTGAATGTCCTTTGTGAACCTGGGAACAGATGTAAAGTAACTGCCCCGAATTTTGTTTTATTTATATGATTATTTGAATATTTATGATTATTATATATATATGATATGAATATATATTATTATAACCCATGAAATTGGGTCTTTTGTTTCTTTTGCTCAATTAATCTCAAATACAATTAAATGCTTAAAATTATCAAGGCAATTTCTCATGAATTTCGTAACTGATTTGCATACAGTATACTGTATAAAAGCATTAAAACTATTAAAATGTGCACATCATATTAGTCTTTTACAAACAGATGATGACATCCTAGGTCAACAGCAAGAGTCACTGTGTTGAGATTATTCAATAATCAGGGTCTCAACTTTTACAACTCTACACAGGAAAATACGAGTTTCTCTACAAAACTCGCATGGTGGGTAAATTCAAAAGAAAAATTGAGGAAAAGTGAATAGAAGCCAAGAGCCGAAAGTGGCATCACAGATATATATAAGCGGGCTTTTTTGCCGACATTTCAGCACCACAAATCCGTGCATCAAGCAGCAAAGCTATTCATTACTGGCACTCAGCTGTACAGTAAGTGCAACATTATTATAAATTGATTAGTAAGGTGGATTAAGGGTAGGAAATGAAAGCCAGCGACAAGTAGGCTAACACTTTAGATCTAAGAAGTTCATTTAAAGGTGATTATCGACAATCTATAATATGCCACTGAGGCAAGAGGGCTGATTTGTTCGCCAGTCGGGACCATTTGACATCCAATTAGCGGGGAAGCAGAGGCAAAAGTGGGGGACCCTCGGGATTGTTCTCTTCCTTAATTCATCCACGCATTCACACAATGACTAAGCAACCGATTTCCAGCATTGTATTCTGGATTCAAGCCCGCATCATCGGGAAAAATCCATTAAAATAAGCGATCGAATACTTGAATGTTTAAAAAATCTACAATTGAGTATAGCATGAATAAATCTCAATAGATTATGCTTAGTAAAAATGACGAAATGTCAGACTAACTACTCTGAACTGTAGTTTGCAACAATAGCGTCTGTTAAACTCTTATGAATAATAATACAGTAAATTATAACTGTATGCAGACAAGAAACAAGTATAGTAAAATTACATTTCGCGAAATAATATGATTTTGCACACTACATGCATGTACACATTATTATAGCCAGCACTCTACTGTGTTCATCCCAAAAACATCAATAAGTTTTGATTCATGTTGTTTTTGTAAAATTCTTCTGATGAATTATCAGTAAATCGATGTTAATTGCGTTGCATCCACTGCAAGGCATCGACAGCGATTTGCAATAGCAGTATGTTGAATAGCACAGTCAAAATTATTTACCGTTGGCACCTTGTGCAACATCTGTTTATAAGTTGACCAAAAGACTTCCAAAGATTTAATTGATAGAGAAAATCGCCTTTTTCATCATTTAATATTAACTTGGCTTTCTATATTAACGTGTTAAGTACGCAGTGCTTAAAATCCCTCATCGATACATCGTCAATGCATTTCTGTCTTTGCGATTATATAAATAGCTTTTTTGTCGATTTTTGTTTCCTTTTCTGTTTCGTGTCATAACTGAAATGTGAACACCGACACTTAATGGATGCCTGGAAGAGGGAGATAAGGGCTCTTGACAAAGAAGTCGCGCTGCACGACCAACGCAACCTCATAAACCATTTCGCATTCAAAATGGGAGCCGGTAATAATAAGTAAACATCGTCAAGTAATGAAACAGAAAATTCTGAATAATATAAATTGCGTTGTAACCCAGATCATCCCATAGGATTTTCGAAATTTTCGGAAAAAAAATATAAAGCTACAGGGTGATCTTCGTAAATATTCCCACCAGAAAATGTAAACTTAAACGTCAAAATGCACTCAGTATGTGTTTGGAAGTTGTATTCTACAGGACGCGAGAGCAATTGGTCTGTCAGGGAAGGTAATAGGCCTACTTGATAAAACTATTTAACTTTATGCTTACATGTACTGTATTTGTATACAAATTTTATCAAATGTCTCACTTAACGATTGTAATTACCTGTTTAAAACATTGGACGATTTTTATTCTGATATTTGTATTTTAAGACTACTGAAAAACGATCCAGATATAAATTTAATATTTGAAATACGTTTTATTTTCATATATTTGTTCTCTGGCAATCTGCAACAAAATCTATTGATCAACGTATATGCTTAGTATTAAACTGCGATTGAATCATTAACAAAGTAACGTCGTTTAATACGAATATTCGCCTCGCTTCATTTTTGTTCTATTTCGTCAATGCAGTGTAACAAGCTAGAAACAAACGTTTCACGTTTCGCTACCATTAAATGATTAGAAATTTATTTTCGTTCTCAGCATTAGATAAGGCAATTTTTCTGAGTTTGTTTTCTAGCCAGCCGAAAGCCCATTTCACAAAGGGCTAAGTTGAAAGCTGGGCGTAAGGGGGACAAGGACTTTTGACGGATGCTGGAAACGCGCTCAACTCTGCTATCCAGTATTCCGGCCCCTTCATTTCCGTGCGTATCTCGCGTTTGAAGCGATAAGCATATGGCGTTGACGATTCGATTAGAATTTCTGCAGCCTTATCTTTTTTAACGCATAATTTCATATATTCCGTTTATTGAAAAAAAGTCAATGCGGTAACCCACATAATAATTATTCATATCGGGCGGTTTATAATAACCTAGAAAGATAAGTTTTGAGATAAACATGCAGCGTGCAGTCGCAAAAATAAATTAACTGTTCATATACATGTAATTGATAAACACATTGTCGCTTGGGATTCAGTGCTCGAAATTATTGTATATTTCTGCGTGTACAATGTACAAGTATGCCTATCATTCAAAAACAAAAAAAATACCTTAAAATTAGGGATCTACGGTATACTTATACTCCAGATAAACAAATAGGGAGTTACGAATGAAATGTATACTTATACTTCATAATATAGGGTATTTGCAGCAAATAACATGACTGCAAAAGTAGAAATTATAAGGCTAGTGACATATTGCAAGTTTTTTTCAATTGCATCGTATATTGATAAAAAATATATTGTAAGGAATTCATTTCTTAACAGCGGCATACTGTATAGTCTGTTACTTTTTATTACTACATGCATATACTGTACATGTATATTTTAATACATGTACCAGTGTACAGTATATTGCTAAAAATAATTTCAAACATACTTGCCAATTTTCAAACGTATTTTGAAATAGTGATAGTGCATATTGCATAAAGCAAAGGACAGGCAAATCACAGTCATTTTAAAATTTGTTCCGTTGGATAATTTAGGAATTGTTAGACAATTACATGTCTTATGTACATTGAATTATGTAAGTGCAATTGTAAGCGGAGAATATTAAGTATCGGACGTTTAAATATTGCAAATATCCTTATTAAAGCATATTCGGAATGTGTTTTCAGTGAAAGTTTTCAACACCATATTCTTGTTAAACATTATGGATAAATAATATTTACTGTCGAATACATGTAATAACTTGAATGGTTTTTTGGGGGGAGTTTTTGCAACATCTTTGCGATGCAAGGAATCTTAGTTTCTACAGCAACATTTTCAATACTCTTATTCCAAATGCATTTTCAATAGCTTTTCCAGTCATTACATGTGCACGAAGGTACATGTATGGACAACATTTTTTAAATGCCACATGGAAGTCAAGGAAAAATGTTTGTATACATGTACAGGTACTTCCCTAAGGACATTTTTAAATAATGGCGTGCGAAAACGTTTTTTCAAGCGGAAAAGTTCGAAACGGTATCTTTCAATTGAAATTGTTGATGATGGTGCGTTCGCATTAAGAGGTTTCGCACATTGAATTTCGGGCATATCCATAGCTCGCTCAGCCCCATGCATGCTGTGTCATTGCATTGAGATATCATATACCGGCAATGCTCATTAGCTTTGTCGGGGTAAATGTAGTCCGCAATGGGGCAACCATTGCCTCTCGCTCATTGTAGATAAGGTGTTCGCCCAGCATGGCACTGCGGAAATTAAAAAGATTTTGTCAGAGGGGGTGTGCGGTTATTCCCGCGGTGGATACGATGAAAAAAAACTAGGCATAGAGAAAAGTGAATAGCACAGAGGCAAACTGCGGTTTCCGCCGACAAATACGTTTACGAGATACAATACAGAATATTGAAAAACGACTTTGCCACCGAGGCGGCTCATTAGTAAGTCGCAGCATTCTCTAATCTGAAAGCATTTTGGCATTTGAGGCCGAAAATAGAACTCGAAAGCCAATTCCTTGAAATGGGCAAATATATCACCACATTTTCCCTTCTTGAGACTAGACAGCTACGGGAAAACAAACCCTCTATCATTTATTTAATTATTACTTGGCATTAAGTACAGTTAAAGAATACTGCACATTATTGAATCTCAAACTTTTATGGTGTTGTTGTAGAATAAGGTTGGGGCATACCAGCATTCACCTCGAGATCTAGCAAAAGAAAAATAATTAAACAATTGCGCTTAATCGAAAGAATTATTATACGTTTTCGTGAAATCTACTTCTGTTCTTCAATTCTTTATTCTTGTGCGCAATTTGAATATTTAACAAGCCCTATTGGTAGCTTGCTTTCCCTTCCGCCTCTGGTCAGGTGTTTGAAACGGGGTGATCAACTTTGGGGAATTGCTCCATCGTTAAAGAAACCCATAGGACTTAGAATGCTGGAAACTAGGTATACAGTCGAGCCTCATTAAGACGAACTCGCGGTTAAATCAAATTACTCATTTTACGAACTAATTTGCAATTCCCGTCCTAGGGTATTTTCTGATAATGTTAATTTTATAGTTTAAGACGAATTCGGATAATAAAAAATTTCGGTTACCGGTACTTCCGAGCATTCGTGCTACATTTCGTTAAAACGAACCAAAGGCTTTTCGAGAACAATGTCGCGAAAGTAACACTACAATAAACAGTCTATGATAGCATAGTATTTATGTAAGCTTACATCGTACAGTACATGTAGTGACAAGTGCATTGTAAACTTTTTAAACATGAGTTTCATGTTGTTGAAATTTAATTTTTTCTTGATTTTGATAATACGAACTAAGGTTCAAACGAATACATTTTGACGTACTTTCAAGTTCGTCTAGACAAAATAAACGCATAGAAGCACCCGGAAAATAAGTCAGGGATAAGCTACTGTAGGACTTTCTAAGAGTTTTCTCCTAAAAGTATTAATTTGTTCTACTGCAATACTTTTAAGTATGCAGTGTTTGCCAACTTCAAGGGGCAAGCTCTTGGAATTTTCCCACGCATGTTGAGCTCCAATTGCAAATGGCGGACAGATTTCTCGGAATCAGGCATGGAGATAAAAACGAGCCAATTTGCGCCAAACTTTACTGGAATAAAATTGTTCGTGTTTTAGGGTTATCTTGCTCCGGCGTTAAATTCGGGCCGGCGGTTTAGCGTGGGGTTTAATGGCGCGTGCCAAAGCCGAAAGTGCGGCTTGGCGATTTTCAGAAACGAAAACAGAAAATCGATGCGTCGATATGTTTGCCTGTCAACTTTCAATTTCTAGGTGTAGTTGGGGGTGACTTCACGATGTAACGGCTTAGCCCGCGCTGCGCAATTATTTTCTTTTTACGGAAACAGAGAGATCAAAAAAGTCACAAGTTTGAAATTGATTTGTCACGACGCGGAGGATGTAACGCGGAGGACGATGAGTGATGAGACGTGGGAGGAAAACAGGCCCTTCCAAAGGTAACGCCGACGAATGAGCCGTCGCCCACGTGACTGAAAAAGCGACCAATCGGCGAACGCTCAGCTGCGCGTGGGCTTACGTTACGCGCGTGCGCCGTGCGAAAGGCAGTAAAGGTTAGGGAAATGGGGTCTTCTCGGATCTAGGCCACCCGTCACGTCCCGTCCCTGCATTGATTTTTCTCACCGAGCGACTCGACGTTTCCTCAACAAAATTGTGTGTGGCGAACGAAGATATTGTCCTCCATTTCAAATAAATGCTTCGGGCCCCAATGCTGGCAGATATTACCACGTAGCTTCGGAGCACTGTCTTATTATATAGATTTATTCGCGAGAATTGCTCTTTAGTTTTTTTTTCTGTTTTAAGTAATGCGTAAAGATAAAACGAACTTTAGTCAAATGGGGAACTGATAAATTGCAAGAAAGGAAAACGGAAACGTGCCCAGTTTTTTTTGTCAAACCCCCTTATTAATAAGGGTGTCATAGAAAATGAGGGGTTTAGGGGAATGATAAAGCGAAATTGGACGATTTGAAAGGGACACTTTTGAGATACAGAACGTTGGGCTGTCTAAAATACATGTATTAACTGACAAAACGAGTCATGGAATTTGGAATTTTTCCAAACTGAGCAAAAACTTATTTTTGCTGTTACTGATAATCGAACTCAAAAATTATAAACACCCGTGCTTCTAAAATAATATAAAGATTAATGATTTTTTTAATTTGTCCAATTGTAGGTCAATTTTTTAAAATATTATGCTGTATATTGTGTTTTATTTAATTAATGTACATGTACTGTAAATGTATTCACGAAATTCTACTTGTTTTTCTCTAATAACTATATAGACTTCATGCAGACTGGAATTTAGGCACAATTAACATCAATAACGCGACCTACAAAATGCATAAGACCAAAAATATTTTGCATGAATTCCACAACCAATCCCTTCTTAGTTTTTGTTCCATCCATCAAAACGCAGTTAAGGGTAATTTACAACAAAGATCTTTGAAAATACAATACAAAAAAGTATTTTATGCATTACGCCAAATTTTAATTCAAAATTCTTCGACAATAATTTGGAAACCACCGTAATTTATACAGGGTGATTCCAAAGGGCATGCTCAAACTGAAGAAGGAGGTAGAGGGGTGAAAAATAAACACCTTTCAATCGGAAAAACAATTGCATTTGAGGCTTAATTAAGGAGTTATAAGCATTTTATGGTTTTGCATCACAATTGTAAATGTTCCAAATACGATTGCATTTAATGAATGCTATTCATTGTTTGATTTCAGTAAAATAATAACAAGTATTGAAAGTTTGAACAAAACATGTTAATTACAAAAGCTGTTCAAAAGTACGTCCCCTGCAG
>JAQGAO010003404.1:0-17105 GCA_034697705.1 Ommatoiulus sabulosus | reverse complement strand
CAATTAAGAACCAAAACTTTATTGCCCTGTGAACATCAGGGCGAACATTATCAATTTTGTACAACAGGTACATTCGAACGAATAGATCGCGATAACCCAACAGTGCAAGCACAGACACTTCAGACTAGCAGAGTTCAGGGTCGCCTATAGCAGTTCCCCTCGGTTCTAGTTCCCAACTTAAGAAAGAACAAGAAAAGATTGCAAAAGCGTAAAATCAGCATAATCAGCATAATTACCACAGGTTACACTAGGCCTTGGCCCAACTTTAATACTGACAACGGGTCTCCACATCACAATGATCAAATAAAGAAAGGCCATGAATGAAATACTTCCTTCTCTTAAATACTCTAATCCCCCTGGTGTAGCTTCGGCACCTTAACTCTGGAATGCACTATAACCTTGGCGCTACCTGCGCTTGGAATGTGTTGCGCAATCCGCGCAACACATCTCGCATGAATAATTTATTCATGACAACAGAAACTGCATTTCACTCATTGACAAGGACTTCCGGATAGCCACGTTTTGCAAAGAGGGATTCGAGGTGGTTGATAACACAGGCGGCTATTATCCTTTCCAACTTAGTCATCTCGAAGAACCTGGAGTAGTAGTTGACGACTAGCAGGTAATTAGACCCTCTACACTGGAACAGATCGGCAATTAACCACTGCCATGGCAGGTGGGGTACGATTAATGGGATTATTGGCTCTCTAGGTGAAGCCTGCGTGTAGACGGCTACATTCCTCACAGCTCGCGATCAACTGTGTCAGATTCCCTGGTAACCGATATGTTGCATGTCAGTTGTCCCTCCAGTAGACGGACATTGCTGGTGGCAGTGCATGCTTCTTGGGCCAAACCTTGGAGATAAAGGTAATGAGCTGTTTAGTTATTTATTTTGCTGTAGCTTCGTTCTAGACCTAGTTTAATGTATTCTGGCATGGAGTGTTAGCTTTATATATTTTGATGAAAGTTGTGAAGAAATGATTGAAATCTTGCCTGTGGCTAAACTTGATTATTACTGGGGGTGAGGGTCAGTGTATTGATGAACTGCATAATGGGTGTTCAGCATCTAGTGGTAAGTTGTTGGAATTTGTAATGCTTAAGTGTTAAAAGTTGTGTGATTTTATTTGTAAGTTGTGTTAGTTGTGGGCGTGATAAGCCAAAGACGATGCAGCATTCTCTGAGTAATTCTCCAGCTCCTCAACCTTGTCATTGAGAAAATTTATTGGTAGGTTTGAGTTTGTTATTAACATGTAAGTTGGTTAACTCTGCCACTTGTTGCAGGTGGGATTCCGTTTGTGCTTTGTAGTTATTCTGTAGACATCCTGTAGTGGATTTATTTGAGAAGTGAGTTGTAATAGGGTGTTGGGTAAATTACTAAAGATTTTGCCGGGTTTAGATTTTTCTTTTCGGATATGTGTAGTAATGCCATTGTTATGTTACTCATTGTTTGTGCCATTTGGTTTAACGGGGAATAATCTATATCTGTGAGGCTGGTAGCTTTTCTTTTGGATGGATTTATTGAAAGTAAGGTAGTTAGCCTAGTATTTATGGGTTTTTTGGGGTTATTTGTTCTGTGGTGGCAGTGGTGTTTAACGGTACAGGTGTGCTTGTGCTAGATTTGGGCCTGGGGTTGGTTTCAATTCCTGAAGATAGAAGGGATGTGTTTATTAGAGACTTTCTGTGCAAGCATAGGTTAGGTTCAATGCAATTAGTGTTGGTATTGAGATTAGTTGTTGAAGTCATTGCGTGTGTTTCATTATTGTGATTTTTACCTGGTCTGGGGTTAAAAGATTCTAATGTCAGCAGGATGAGTAATAAGAAAATAGCTGTGAGATGGTTAAATTTTTTTAGGGCTGGGTACTTTATGTTGGAGGTGGCGACAGAGACAGTGGTGGCCGCCATACAAGGCCCCTGTTGATGCACGGTGTTGAGCGAAGTTGTTACCCATGTTTTGTGTTGGAAGCAGTCTGGTGAGATAAGTGATGATGTGTTTTTATAGGTAGTTTATATGCATTTTTGTTGGTATTGTAAAGTTTATTATGAGATGGTATTGCAGTTTCAGATAAGTCATTACTTTATAGGTTAGACAATATATTTGAGTTTGATTTACTAATACCTTAGTTTAATCTGCGTGAAATGAGTCAAATTTTACATCAGGAATTATAGGTATGATGTTATTAAGTCTAAATAGACGATCTGTGTTGTTATCGAATTATTGTAGATTTGTATGTGGTGAAATCACCACATACAAATCTAATTGTTGGAAATAAATTCCCTGCAGATTTGTAGCTTTTCAGCTTTCCAGCATAAATTGGGTTTTGAATTGTATAAGATTACTTGTAAAAGTTTGTGGTGTGTGAGAAAATTCAAGTACTTATGGCAATCCACGGAAGTATGCCTAAATTTATTGAGCTGGGAGCGAGAAAGAAATGTGACTTGACCGCCTGGCCCGCTGGCAGCTGATCATGCAAAATCTAATGAAGTTTTACATCACTCGACAGTCACGGCTGGACCTTGGCTATGAATATCTATATACAGTATAATCCTCTTATAGTGATCCTCAAGGGACCGACAGAATTTGACCATTATATCCGGAAATCACTAAATCCGAATTAAAAGAATGTGACCTATTAAGGCATATGCATAAAAATGTCAAAAAACAGTTTAACTTGGTGAAACACATACCCTTTAGCTGATCCCATGATTTCCAAATTGCTGACGGGGTAGATTGATTAACTCCGTGTCCCTACAAATGTCAGCATTTTTTGCTCCACCTTTCCTCAACAGAGAATGCACAGTGTTTCTTTACAGTACATGTAGATGCCATTTCCAATTTTTGCAGAAAATTGTTTACACAAAGAACTGTAGCTAGGCTATACACTCACTGGGGTAAGCAAGTGAAAAGTGCAAAGCGCGGGAAACTTCTTCACATCCCCCCTTTATATATATATATATATACAAAAAGGGGGGATGTGATGAAGTTTATATATATATCCTCATTAATGGTCGATCCCACATAGCATTGAACAGAGAAAACCCCTGTTTTACATGAACAGGGGAAACCCCTGCACTTCTATGGGAAACCATCATTATAGCCAATCGCAAATACACGTACTTGTACCAAAACCCCCCTCACTAAATGCGGATTATTATTATAACCAGAATCACAATAACCGGAAAATTTAACATGCACTCCTATGGAAAACCAAACTTCCTTTGCTTTTTACATCATCATATCCGACCTATCGTTATTTCCGGCATTGTTATAAGTGGATTCTACTGTAGTTTGTTTATAAAATAGAAAGGTAATGCCTGAAAATAACGGTGCTTTTCAGATGCTTTTCTACTGACATTGTCTTGAATCTGGAGCAAATTTCACCTTAAAAACAAATTGCCAAACCACAAAATCTTGATGTTTCCAAGGTTTTACAAAGGCTCGCAAACCCTTTAGCATGCAGAAACGAGTAAATCCGGGAATTTTTGGGTCCCCCTCGTAGTCGTTTCTACAACAGCCGCGTTTATTTTTTTAAGCGTGTCTATTATGCTCTATGATCTCACTGCCTATTACCGTAAAGTTGCGGAACTTTAGTCCCACCTATCCGAATGGAATAAGTCTCGGTGGATTGAAATCCATTAAAAATGGGCACTCAGCGTCTCTAAAGAAGACTAAAGAAACAGCGCGAAGAGCCTTCGTTTTAAAAACGTCGGAGCTTTTTCGCTCTTTTCCATTATTTTTCAGCGTCAAAACGTGATCCAGTTCCTTCGGAGCGTGGCCCAAACATTACGGAAATCCTCACGTTGGTGGCGTGTGAATCCTCTATCCGAATCTGATTATTATGTTAACAAATACCCAGTGGGTTCGGGTGTGAGTGATAATGTAATAGGGCTGAGCTCGAGAGTCCTCCGTTCCTGAAGAGAGAGAGATCTCTCGTCGAAGGAATGAGTCTTGAGATTGGACCGCGAAGGTAGTCCAGAAAAATACAATTCTAGGGTAGACAATGAGGAGGAATAATAATTGCGCCGCGTCTATCGAGGAGCAATCATAGGAGCGCCAGCGTGTAATTAATCATGAGAGGTGACGTTTCCCAGAAGCTGAACTTGACGGTTGACTGGTTGCCTGAGCAGCCAGTCATGCATACTTGCATGGGCCCTATGCTGCATTACCACGAGGGTCTCTTCTGAAAAGAGAGCTAATTAGTTTACCTTATAGGCGTAGGAGCGAGAGCACTGACGAAAAACGAAATGTCGGGACATTTAAGGTTAAACAAAGAGAAAGATGTTAGAGACGCGTCAAGATCTGCCTCTTTTCCGATAACATTTGCCAAGATTTTCCTTTCATCTTATTAAACGAGACGCGGAGTTGACATAATTCGATATGCCGCAATACGCGTACTCCGAAGAACTATAACGAGAGCGCCATTTTCCACAAAAAAAAGTTGTACGGTAGACATCATGATACGAATTTATGATAAAACAAACTCATTTCCAGTCCCCGTCCTAGGGCATGGACGAATTATGGAAATTTTTTTCGTTTAAGACGAATTCCGAATTGGGCTTTTACCAAGTTTCGGTTAAATCGCTGCAGCATTCGCGCTATGTTACGTTAAAAATAACTTCATAAATGTTGCAGAACCTTTGCATTCGTTCACATGTATAGGTGGAGTAGAATGTCACCCAATCTTCGATGAAACTAGTTCCTATTGTTGCAGTCCTGTTTTGTCCGACTTCTGATAATACGAACTATACGGTTAGAACGAACAAATGCCGACATCCCTTGAAATTCGTCTTAACGAGGTTCGACTGTAACACGTTCCAGAACGGTTGTTCGTACGTTGTATATGATTTTCTTGGCGTGGTTACCGTTCCAAATGCTTTGAAATTTCAGCCAACAAAAACACGAATTAACAATGAATGAAATTCGAGTTGATAATTACATGCGACAAAAATACGCAAGTCCAAAAGTACAGAAGCTCGAGTTCTTCATTAGACATGAAAGTGCAAGATATTTCCATAGATGGCTCTGAAGAATCAGTCCACCTAGCGACGATAGATCGCGCAGCCACGCAAGACACGTGATGCTGTCCGCAACAACAGCGCGTCTTCTTTCGCAGTTTACCGTCGCTTCAATTTTGGAAACTTTTTCTTCTAACGGTGACGCGCAGAAAATATAATAATTGATGTCCTTATCATGTTCAGTCTAGCTGATGACATTACTGATGACGACAAACGATGCGTTTCAAAACTCTGCATTGTACTCGAGTTTAAGCAAACGTTATATCTAACTAAAACTGCCTCTGAAATTGACAGACACATCTGACAAAATTTCCAATTTTTTTGCGGCTGACGCAGAATTATAATCTTAACAGCGTTTCAAATTTTGCTAGAATCTCCATATTGCTTATTCCTCCCGTAGAGTTTTCTCTTCTCAGGAAACATATTACACCCATCATAAGGTTGCCAGTGATTCGCAATCAGTCACTGTCAAGTAGCGTAGCTGAAGGGAGGGGGGGATCTTAATCGGGCGACGTTGTTTAGCTTTGGTAATTTGTCAGCCAGTTGTTGTTGTCAATGAAAGGTGACGGCTGGCTATTTCATTAAAGTGACAATAACGAAATGAAATGATGAAAATAATCATTACTAGCAAATAGCGGTTTGTTGATCAACAAGCATGAAAGCCGAATTACTTAATTTGCATGCAGTAAATCTGAGCATGAAACAGAAATAGAAAAATCAATACTTAAGACACTCGCTCTCTATTTCTGGCAAAAATGGCGCAGGCATGCACTAATAAGAAAAATAAAGGAGATGCGATGCATTATTTATGCAGGGCGACCACAAGTACTTCTAGGATTTAAAAGATCGAATATCATGAAACGATATCTAAGGTGGCATCTGAATTTTAGAAAATCTTGTATTCAATAGGGGTACAGACAGACGCTTTGCGAATCGTACTTTGGCAGCTGTAAAATCGCTGTACAAAATCCAGTTAGATACATTAAAGGGGTACTCAGACATAAGCATTACGTTCAATGGAATTTATGAATTAATTAAAAAAATGCAAATAAGTAATTTTTTTTAATGAAGCATAATAACCTTAACATTAATTTATACCCCACCCCCACCTTATAGCATGATTAATCCGTTCTGCGTTACGTTTCATTTTATGAAATTTTTAAATTAATAATTTAAATACAGTATATATGTACGTTCGTATTTTTAAAAATTAAATAAATTTGGCACGAATTCAAACAAAGTCGAGATGAAAATTGTAACCGTTTTTAGAATATGATTTTGAATTCCCAAATTCATTATTTGTGCTTCTAGAAATTAAATAACTTACATGCAAGGAAGGACACAGCGCTCACTGGCTGCAACAAAGGCACATTGCAACATGTTTCAAAAATGAGTTAGCCCACACATACCAGTTGCATTGGCCAATTCCACTAACCAACAATACTGGCATGATATTTCAAATAAAACCAGCAGGACATTGATTAGAAAAAGTATCCAGCAATGGTAAATGAATGGCAATAAATTTACAAATCACCATTTTCTCAGAGAGTATAAATTGCGAAATGTGTCACTGCAGCAGCTGATGAGCGATACCATTCATGAATTATAAGCTTATAATCTTTCCGTAAAACAAAATTGTTTATCAAAATGCTTAGTACTGTATGATTTAACAACAAATAACTATCATATTGTGTTTTACATTGACATTTCCACAAAAATCATCCGTATGACCAATTAATGATGACCACGTCTAATTGAAACGCGAAAAGGAAGTATTTATATAGAAATAGAGGGATGAAAACAATTTTAGGTAGTTTGCAATACCGGGATAATGAAAGTTGAAGAAGTGGAAGAAAGTTCGAAATCAAGTCGGATGGTTCCTTCATTAAATTCACGGCAAATGTCGCGTCTTACAAACTGTGCATTCGAGCTCCATTTCATCGTGGACTTTTAATACATTCCACTGTTTGCACGATTTTCGCCTTTTGAACTCAACAATAGTCAATATAGCCCAAATTGCTCACTCGATGTCCTTTGAACTGAAAGCTACATTTCATCTGCTTTATTTACAAATGCAACTCCACCTATAGAAATTCAATTCGCATAGTAAGTAGTTTACTAAGTAAAAGTAAACAAGAAACCAAGAATTGCAACAAAACATTCAAAAGCCATTCAATATGTTAAATTACTATTGATTTCCAGTTGCAATCTAATTGCGCATCAGTTTTGGTCGTTGCTCCGCGTAACAAATTGCAGACAGCTATTAAAAAATCAATACTAAACTAGAGAGAAAAAGTCAACGAATAATTTCGTGGATTCTGTTACAGGCAGGGAGCTACAAAACGTCACGTATTAAATTTGTTTCTACAGAACATGCTCCAAAAAATCACAATACAAATTTGTTGTACGTGAGAGTTTTCCCTTTTCAGCAACGACGGCACTAGAGGAAACAAGGAAGAACTTCTTGCCAATGGTTGCCCCTTGTTTCTGTAAACAAACTTTTGTAAGAACATATGTATGTGCTTCTAGAAATAAGTGGCAACAATTTAATTAGCAACGAGAAGTTCCTCTGTTTCCTCCAGAGTGGACTTAGCTTTAGGGTCACATGGATCAAAAAAGGTGTGTAAGTAATTTGCTATCGAATGCTGCCCCAAAGGGCGGCAATCCTCGAGCACTCTTGTGTACGTAAGGTTATCCTTATTTAAGGGGCAGCCTTTTTGTTCAACATCTACAGTGTACATGCTGAGTGGAACCACCCAATTGTATCATACTGTCCAAACCGAAGCAACTTATTTTAGGAACAGTTTACTAAATTTTCCTCTGTCCCTACTTACTGGAACATTATGTACACACTCTCGTACGCATTTTCGCCTCGCATTCGGTAGACCCGGGTTCGATTCCCGTGTCGGCTATCCTCGATTTTGGTTTTTAATGGTTTCCTACAATTCCTCCAGGCGAATGCTGGGGTAGTTTCTATAATAAATCGGACATGATCGTCTTCCTTTCCCGGCCCATCCTCCTTGTTAAGTCCCAAATACGGGAAATTTAACATAATTGCGATGTTGGGGTCCATCATGACCAGACTGCGTAGTCTTGACTTAATTTGCATAATTATCCCCCCTGCCAAATGGTACTACGTACTGACCGTAGGGTGAAGAATTGAATGGAATTAAAAAGCAAGTTATAGGAACAGCGTACTCCAGTTTCATCGTTTCTGGACAGCAAACGAGCAACTGAGTGGAACGAGCAACGAGCCATTCACATTGAATCAGCAGCACTTCAGGAAACAGAAATGTTTACTCATGTTGTTAAACTGCCTAAGTGTATCGCTCTTTATGGAAACAGGGAACTTGGGGGAACTTTTGTTTTTACTGTCATAAACAATACAGCACTTTAAGTAACATTCAGGAAAACACAGCAACACGTGTATGGAACAAGCAACAGAATTTTTTTTAAATTCATCTACGTTTTCTCAAGGTGAACGTAGCATAATGCATTAATTGTTCTTACAAAAATAGCAAACAAGAGTATCATGTTCAGATTTTTAATGTTTTGAAACATAAGTAAATACCGTCCAGATATTTACTACCTGAATTGTTTCTTGGTGTATACATATGTTGAGGCCATAGATAACATAAAAAATGTACGTTTGTTACGGCTACAAAAAATTGATAAATAGTTGATAATAAATAATAAATAATAATAAATTGATAATAGTTGTAGTTATATTGTAAGTGCGCTAGTTTTTTTTATAATCCTAGGACAAAAATTGAATTAAACCGACGTGGTTTGTGAGTAACAATGTTTGTCGCTCAAACTTCAGCCTCGAAGCTTCTAACTTTGACGTTGAAAGCCAAATGCTTTAGACATACTGTATATATGAGATTTTTATCAAATACTGCGGGCTTCCAATTTCCTGCAAGACTGAATTTTTGGTACGAAAAACGAGGTGATTTTCATCTATAAGTTGTTGGAAACGAAATACGTTATGGCGGAGAAAAAGCGAAAAAAAAATCAGCATACCGGCTGTCACCCACCTCATACCTTAATTACACTATGCAGTGCTTGTGACAAAAGTAGGAAGTGGAGGAAAAAAACCATTACGCAGCAATATTACTACGCTTCACATTTCACTCTCGTGTAAATGACTATAGGAACACTTTGCTTACCACCTACTGTACATGTACATGCTTTAGTAGGATACGTCAACTATAGTGAGGACGTCTTCTTGTTCTATATAAAACCGAAATATTTCCAGAAATACAAGTTCTTGACAACACCGGCACCACAATGGGGTAGTACGCGTGAGAGATGTGAAAATGAAATGAATATGGTAGCTAACAAAAATGGGAATTATAGAATAGGGAGCTGATAGGCATCGCGTATTCACGTATTTGTACATATTTTATTTAGTGCAGTACACTACACAGTGCTATGCTATTAAAACTATTCTACAGTAAAAGCCGCTTGATTCGATCACGTTGGTTTCAGCGATTTTGACCGAAATAGACGATGAACGTCAAAAGCACGCTTAAGACTGACCTTACCAAAATAATGGGCTCTACTGTATGTTTAAAAAATACAAAAAGGTGTAAGTAGTGTTTGATTTTGCCCGTTTTCGGCAATGCCTAAAATTTAATTTTCTAAAATACGCAGAAAATCCGTCCGAGTACAGCCTCTGATGCATTCGATACTTAGATGCACGCATGCGCGTTGTCTGAACGTGTTCGTGCTTGTAAGAAAGCTGCTCAAACTTGTTTCGCGCGTTTGCGTTATGTAGATACGTGGAAAATATTATCGAATTATGCGTAGGAAAAAAGCGTAGGAAAAAATCAGTTCTGAAGATTTTGATGGAATAAAATGGCTGACCGAATTAAGCGTGATCGAATTAACAGGCTTTCACTGCTAAATGTTTCCTCGATGTCTCGTACGTCGTGCCTTAATTCATACAAAGCGTGTGTTGTCTGACTCCGAAGGTAGTATACATGTACAGTACATGTATTCCTTTATCTAAACTTTCGTCCAATCATAATCCACGAGTCAGAGACTTCGCCTAGTGGCGTTGCAAAATATTTAATTCATTTTTGATTATTCGTCTCGTTAGGTATAGACATAAATCCGTTATGTGCATGCAACAACATGTTTTTTTTGCATTATTTTGCCAAACTTCTTGCCTGGTGCACTATTTCGAGTGAAACAGATGGCTACGCGTGCGTGCATAGCAAAACGTTAACGCCAGACCCGCGTAGGAAACAACAAAAAAAGAGTAATGAAACGCTCTTCGGTAATGTCAGAACGAGTCCTAAACATTTAATGTCGGTGGCATTTATAACTCGAATAATAGTAACATGTCGACGAAAATGCCTGCAATTTCCAATAAACTTAAAAAATTGCCTTTCTTCGGTTTAATAACGAAACGATGCCGCGAATAAAACGAGGAACGTGCCCTCGCAGTTTTCTAATAAGAAAAGAAATTATCCAATAGGAGTGCCATAACTTATATTAATTACCGATTAAATGGTAGACGTCAGGAGGCAACGCTCCACAAAAGGCTTTTCAGAGTGGCGCTGGCGCGTGGGGTTGACGTAGATGAGGTGCTGCCACGCCGTTAGATTATGACAGCCTTAATTAGTTGGTAATTTGTCATAAATGATCCTACTTTTCCATACGCCAAACCAGGATTCGTAATCTTGGGCGACCATAAAACACAGCCGGGAGTCACGTGTTTATGTTGGGACGTAGAAAGAGCTATCTCAACGAGACATCCCTCGTCCTGATTGGCTCTCCCGGGGGGGGACCCCGCACCCTGCTCCCTAGCTCCTCCATTAAAGGAGCGCCACAGTTAACGTACATTTGATGACCCACTGACTTGTCATACCGCGAAGAATGCAATTCATTTCGGGGAATTGGTTTTTGATCACCGAGAGCATCCATGCCAGTGCTACCATAAATATTGCTGGGAAAAAACGAGGCTCGCAGCCATGGCGGCATCGAGCCATCTTCTCTGTCATGTAAATTGATAAATAACAAAAAGGAAAGTTGATGACACGTCTCGACATTTATCCACGATTAATTGCAAACATCGAGGGACCCATTTACGGATAGATCGCGCTGGAATAGGGACCTAGAAAGCACGGGACACGGCGACTGTCCAGGCTCTTTTAAGAAATGTTGTCACGCTGCATTTCAATTTGAGAATTTTTATTTTGGAGATGAATTCGTAAATGAATGGGAAATGTTTTGCTTTCATCAGAGTCAATTCGGCTAAATAAAGCACGCCGTTGAAGAAAGAATACTATACATACGCGGGTGTAGGACAGGGTGATAACAGGTCAGGGAAGTCAGGGGGAAAAAAGTGGTCATGGAAGTCTGGGAAATTTGTGAGTGGTCAGGGAAATTTTCCTAAATAAAAGCAAAATGTTAACCCTGCACTCATTCTGCTAGCAGCTCCATCCCCAATCCTCTTCAGCTAGACTTGTAACAAAATCTAGTGTTTTGCCAAGCTACTCATCGCAATAGTTATTTTATTTTTCATTATGACAAAAAAATTGATATGCATTAACGAATAAGTTTTGGTCAGGGGATTTTGGATTTTTGTCAGGGAAAAGTCAGTAAAATTGAAAATTGTGTGGCCACCCTGATTAATTCAAATTTACAGTGTACTTCTGTACTTATCCGCACAGATGGTGCTGCGTCCAAACGTTCTGCACATCCCATGTCTCGCGAGACGGCGCCATCTGTGGGCAGAAAACGAATGACGAAAAAAGTATGAAAATTTCCTGATGCATTATTTCAGGGTCCCTCCCCCCCACAAATTTCATACTCAACTTCCCTGAATTTTCCAGGTTTTTAAACAAATTTCCCTGACCAGCGACAGAATTGACACACGCCGATGTTATCCACGATTTTGAAAATCGTGTTTCGTATTTTGCTTTGGAATGGTTTTGGAAAATGGTACAAATTTGTATTTGGAAAATGTTGAAAGGTTTGAGAACTTGTACTCTGAAAATGTTGATAATTTTGCCAATTTGCCCCCAGAATCTGTTGAAAATTTTGCAAAATTGTCCTTGGAAAGTTATAAATTTGTAATGAAACTTTTTAAAAAGTCATTTTGTATTGTGACAACAGGTTTGGGGGAACCCTGTATTTTAACTTGTACAGGGTTATTACAAAAGAATCATCGGGTTTGAAAGATATTAAATGACACACGAAAAGAAAGTGAAAAAGTCAAAGTTTAAAACGCGCACTTGCAAACTCTGTTTTAAACGCCCTAGGTGGCAGCCGAAGCCAGTATCCAAAATGGCGACTATGCAGCAGAAAGCTTTTCGCGTGCTCGAGTACGCGAGCTGTTGTGAACAGCATTGACAGGGACACACTTCAGCTTTTATGGGCCGAAATCTTGGACATTTTCACTTTCTCTTCGTGTGCCATTTACTATTGTATCTGTAACTTTCCAATACATCTATATACATTTTTAAAACCCGGTGTTTCTTTTGTAATAACCCTTTATTTTCTATGACCTCATTTCATTTCTCTGCTGGATTAATGCAAAGATGGAAGATCTGCATTTTAAATGTCTCAACTTTGCATTTGAAAAAAATGTAAATGTTTGTAAAATTTAAAAAAAAATTTCAAATGTTTCAGGAATAGGTTGCTAGGGAATGACAACATATTAGAAGTCAGTTTTGTTTCAAATTATACATATATCATGCGGTTTTTCCGTACAATGTAAATGTATTGTTTCCGCATAGCGTATAGTTTTTTTTTAAATTTTGCAATTTTAAACAAAAGAATTATGCAATTGTTCCAACAAAAAAAAATTACCGGTATGTATCAGATTTTAAACAACACCGTTCTTCTTAAATGTCTCGCTTAACTCGAGATGCGCGATCCACGAAAACAATAGACCCAACTGCGCGAGTACGAAACTTGAACCATTTTACCGCATTTTTTAAAACAATGATTTTCAACTTCATCCGGGTTTGAAGAACATTTTGCTAGAGCAATAAATGAACATTTCACGAGTGGTGTTTAACATTATTTATCAAAATTGCAATAAATGCCCAGGGGCAAGATACATTTTAATTACATGAGTTGATGCTAAGCGGCTCAGTCATCCTCCGCGTCCAAATTTATGTTGTTTCCGAATTTCGCATAAAGCTGGACTTTTAGGTCGGACATGACGCTCTTGATGGACTCGCACTGACCCTTCAGCACTCCGATCTCACTCTTTAATTTCTCTTTGCTGTCTTCCAGCAAAGCTTGCGTCTCTTCTAAACTCTGGCTGACGAAGACCTCGCCTAGTTGATAAGTAAAAATGAAGTAAAGGAAGATGTTGCGTTAACTCCCGTTGGAAGTGTCAGAATTTAACTGAGAAATTGAAGACGTGAGACAAAATCATATATCAATCAAAACTAATTTCTTCTTTTTTTTTTAAAAAAAATGATGCGCGACTCAATATTTACATATTTTAGGCATTGAAGGCTCTGGTATATCTTAAGGATGCCCAAAGCGAGTTATGGTTGCAAGAACATCGCTTCAACAAAAAGGAAAATATGGTATGGATTTATGGTTGCTCGTAACCTGTCCATTCTTTTTCATTATTTTTGAATAAACTTTGATTTGATTTGGATGAAAGGAGTTAGGCCGGTGTTTAAACATGTACTGACTGTACAGTAATGAATTGAATTGAAATTGATTGGGAAGTATTTTTTTAAGGAAATTAATAAAGATTTGCCCCAGAAATTTCATATTCAACTTCCCTTACTTTTCCAGATTTCTAAAAAAATTTCCCTGAAAAATGACAACGTCAAAATTGACATATGCCAATGTTATCCACGTTTATGCAAAATCGACACAGGACAATATTGAATAAATATACTGTATTGCCAAATTTGCTATTGACAATTTTGAAACTTGTAATTGGGAAAATGTAGAGTTTTGCAAATCTGTACTCAGAAAAAGTTGAAAATTTTGCAAATTTGTCCTCGGAAACTGTTGAAAATTTCGAAAATTGTTCAAAACTTATCAGATGTGTTCTCTGCTAAAATTAGAAGAAATTTTTCAAAATTGTACCGGGAAAATGTTGAAAAGTTTGCAAATGGGCCCTGAGTTAATCTCGAGGAAACATAATTTTTGATCGTGAAAACATTAATAAGTTGAATTTTTTCCCCGGACTTTTCCAGGTCTGTGGGAACCCAGTAATCCCAACATTCCCCTGAGAAAAAAAATACAGGCAAACTAGGGTGACTTATGGAGTTATCTGTTGGCATTGGCATGAAAATTCAAGATGCTCAGACGCATCAACATCAAAAAGGATATGGAACAGCAACGATATCGCCTTCCAACATGAGCAGCTCATCCGAAGCATCTTCTAGATTTTGCAATTGTTTCTGAAATTATGGTTTTATTACTTTTATATTTAACCGAAGTAGGGCATTTTAACAATCGTTCAATGCATTTATGAATGATCCTCACTCTCGCCATTCTCGATAGCATTTCGTATTTACCTCTTTTCCTTTTAGTTCATCTTTCAGATCTTCGAGCCGCGCGTTTTGACGAGCGAACTTGTTAATTTTCTGTTGATCCTCGTACGTTATGTGCACGTCGTTGTCCTGAAAAACGCGATAAAATGTACAAAAATTGCCGAAACTGAACAGGTTTTCCGCATCTTGGCTGGACCGTGAATGGACCAAAAAGCGTGCTCAAAATGACGCCGAAATCAGTTTTCGGCGTTTATACCCTAAAAAATGAACGGAACAATAGTTACCGGTTGAAATGAAGTTTTGGCGACGGCGTTTACGGCCATTTTTACGTGATTTTAATAAATATTCTCCGAACGATCGTTTTTAGGATTTCACTTTTTCTAGGAACGTTCTCATAATCGATTCAGCCGCAACATCGATTGTCTTATCGATGCGTAGCAGACGACGCCTTAAAAGTCACGGCGCTTCGAGCACTCGCCCAGCTTCATCGATTTTCAAAAGTGCTTCTGTGTAAACAACATGGCGACCATGAGGATAGCGTTTTTAATTTTAGGTAAAGACAAATTAATCGTTTTCATGGTTTTGCGGGTCTGATTTTCAGACCACCGCATGTCGTTTATGTTCCGTGATTGTTTTTTCAGGGTTTTTAATTACATTCGGAGGATGCAAAGTACTGGAATTGAGTGACAGGTAGGGTCAATGTTTCGAACGTCACGGAACGTGTAAATGTCAAAAATGTTTAAAAATAACTTCATATCGTCTGTCTAACATCATCGCATCTCGCTGTTTTCAGGTTTATAGACGTCAGCAAGGATGGCATGTGGCTAGTCAAAGTAGGTGAATGCGTGAAGACTTCACGATTGATTAGTTTAATTCAAGTTGCTGATGCGGTATCTGTCAGGTTATGAAAATGTATCGTTCAGGACAAATGCACGTCGAAGATTTATTATCATCATGGATGGTTGACTTCAAAATTGGTTTTCTGTGGTGGATTTTATGATGCGCAGTTTTCGGAACATGTTTTAAGAATATTGGTAAAATTCGTAGGCTACCTTGCAATGTTACAGCTGTCAGAAGCCATGCCTCGCATTCGGATTGACTTCTATCCTGAATTTGTCCTCAACTTTTTAATTTTCGTGTTTTTACATTTAAGTATCTTTCTCGTAACTACCTCGAGCATTCCTCTGAAATTGAAAAACAATTATGCTCCTTGCATTCTCTCATTCGTGATGCGATCTTGTATAATAATAATAATAATAAGCTTTATTCCGTTAAAGGAAGAGGAATAGAAAGGATATACAAATATATCGCTTACATCTACCCAAGGCAGGAGTACATGTTATCGTTATCACAGCATTAAAATTCCAAATGTACAAAGTTCTTCAAGTTTACTGTCTGCAAAAAGGTGTTAAATTCCGATAATGAGAATTCCATAACTATCTGTGATGGTAGATCGTTTATGATTCTGCCCACCTATCTTTGTAACCTTTCCTTACCTTTTCAATTTGTTTGAATAAAATTATTATTATTATGATTATTATTATTCGAAGCGTCTGGTTATTCTGATTCCAAAAAATGCATAAAAATTGGGAAAAAATAAGTAGAAAAGGTCGAAAAATTAATTTTAAAATTCTGAATTTTGTCATTTTGGCAAAAATTTCAAATCCCTTTTCGACCTTTTCCACTCACTTTTTCCCAGTTTTTATTCGTTTTTTGGAATCAGCGTAACCAGACGCTTCAAATGGCACCAAAATCGGCCGACTCTGAGAACATGTTTTTTATGGTCAAAATTAAAAAAACACTAAGGGTCTTCTCATATTTTCAATTTTGACCAAAAAAACATGTTCTAAGAATCGATCGATTTTGGTGCCATTCGGAGCGTCTGGTTATTCTGATTCCAAAAAACGCATAAAAACTAGGAAACAGTAAGTAGATAAGGTCGAAAAATGGATTTTAAAATTCTGAATTTTAGTATTTTTTGGCAAAAGTTTCAAATCCATTTTTCGACCTCTTCTACACACTTTTCCCAGTTTTTATTCGCTTTTTGGAATCAGCGTAACCAGACGCTTCGAATGGCTCAAAAATCGGCAGACTCTAAAAACTTGTTTTTTTTGGTCAAAATTGAAAAAACACTAAGGGTTTTGACCTCTTCCACTCACTTTTTCCCAGTTTTTATTCGTTTTTTGGAATCAGCGTAACCAGACGCCTCGAATGGCACCAAAAACGGCCTTCTCATTTTTTCAATTTTGACCAAAAAAAAAACATGTTCTCAGAATCGATCGATTTTGGTGCCATGTTCAAAGCGTCAGGTTATTCTGATTCCAAAAAACGCATAAAAATGTAAAAAAAGTTAGTAGAAAAGGTCGAAAAATGGATTTTAAAATTCTGAATTTTAGTATTTTTGGCCAAAACTTGAAATCCATTTTTCGACCTCTTCCCCTCACTATTTTCCAGTTTTTATTCGTTTTTTGGAATCAGCGTAACCAGACGCTTCGAATGGCTCAAAAATCGGCAGACTCTAAAAACTTGTTTTTTTTTGGTCAAAATTGAAAAAACACTAAGGGTTTTGACCTCTTCCACTCACTTTTTCCCAGTTTTTATTCGTTT